>DWEC01001068.1:0-14275 GCA_018245735.1 Microceris miodesmiata
TTTCCAAAAACAATATCTATCTTTACTATGTTAGTAAACGTTTTACCCTTAATCTCGGCTCTTCAGTCAGTAAGTAGGTACTTATAAATTACAATTGTAGATATATATACATGCTTAGATGTATACGTGTTTTTAAAGTTCGTACATGAAAGAAGACGAGCCAATTCTGTAGATTGTTGTCTGTATCCAGTTAGGTGATACACTCGGAGTTATTTATGAGATACGCAGAGCCAAAGCCGTTGATCGGCAAGCGGCTCACGTCTCTACGTATTTATCGGTTTTCGTAGGTGCGCGAAGCGATTTGTTAATAACATCGATTCTTATCGATAGAGTTAAATAAATATACACTAATAACTATACAAAGTATTTATATATTATTCTTAATTCTATTCTCCTTTTCTGCTCTATAAAAAAAAACATAAAGAATTTTGAAAATTGTGTGAAGTGAAGTTGACAAGCCGAAATTTGAAAAAGTTTGAATCAAAAAACGGCTAAATCTATGTATATTATTAGTAAATTTCGTATGTTTCGGTACTTTGCGTCAGTTGGAATAATATGACGATTAATTGGTTAAATGTTAGATCACATGCTTGGAGTAGGTACATAATTAAGTGAGTAACACCAATATCTTCATAGAATTATTTGTTTTTAGATTTAACCATGAGTCATAAGTTATAACCGCCTTAAATTATATGATTCTTGAAGCACTCGCAACCCTGACATGGTTGCGGTGAGATGCAAAAAAATACTTAAAAAAAAACAACCGAGGCCCAAGCTATTAAAAATTAAATTCGTAATTTTTTTTTCGAACGCCACGCAACAAATTGGTGAACGAATGTCAATGCGAAATATTTTCTTAACGAATCGTACACCGACTAAAGAGCAAGGTTAAAGAACGCTGAGAATATATGTATATAGCGTGGTACATACATATGTGTATCTCGTTACTGTCTGAATTCACTAGCAAATACACGTTGGTCAAAGGTAATCTGTTTGGTCGGGACACGTTTATTCGAACTGAAAACACATCATTAGCCTTTCATTTCACACTCTCATTTAATGAAATAGATGTTTATGTATAAATGTTACATATACAATACATATCAGATTATTGTTGACCTTCGATTTCAATGAAATGATCGTTGTGAATAATATTACATCAATTTTATTCCAAAAAACCGCTGTTCAACATTTCACGTATTACCCGCGGAACATTTGCATAAACAATTTTCAATTCGCTGCTGGCGTTTATATAACACTTTCAATTAATTGTTTTTGTCTGGTTATACGTAGGAATATATCATTAATGATTGATGATGACAAAATAACAAAGAAACAATTTAATAAATGCAATTTAATATTTGCCAATGATTTTAAAATCCGAAATTGAAATTCGAGTTTGGGGTAATCACGAGTAACTATTATATTACCACGATGTTTGTTGTAATATTATTTTGGGTCACCCACCTTTTACACTAAACATTCTGACTAACTACTGTTATTATTATGAATAATAATCATATCTTGAGATGACTCAATAACGACTATTTTACACCAATCTGGGCAGAGCCAGTAATCTTGTACCAGAGAGTTGATACATAAACGTACATATATTGCACACCATTTTGAATAAATATTTATTCTTAAAAAAAGCACCCAGACACAGAAATACTAGAGGTCACGTCACAAACATTTAATGTCCGTAGTCTTCAAAACCACAACTTTCAAGCCGGCAGTCGAGGGCGCTAATCACTGGACAAACATGACATTCCAGTAATATTGTAATATACCATACTGGTATATTACGTATCCAGTAATATACCAGTCTGATGGTAAGCATAAAAGTTATTGAATGGTGTGTACACTTATAAAAAGATTGACGAATGAAGAAAAAGCTTGCTATATTTGTAAGGCTTGTGGTATTTCGGTTTTAGTTCTTCATGGTTACCGTTAGTACCTGACATTAGGACACAAGAATTTTAATAACAATAAGTAAATAGAGTATTGGCATAGAGCAGGTTTAAATATACATATGTATATACGATATGTTGACAATTTCAGATTAATATATTATAATACAGATATCACTTAATTTCAATTAATGAAGTAGATAGATGTGTTTGGTAATATACACAGACATTTAGAAAATAATAATAGTATTATAAATAAAATAGGACTTATAAAATAAAGTTCATCTTTATTCATGTAGCCAATAGATTTATTAGAAAGACAAATTGTTGAAATATTGATTTATTATTACAATATGGCAGTCGAGAATTTAGTTTTAGCGTTTATTAGGTCGTTGTTTTATGAAGTCCAATTTAGGAGCGCGCGACGCGAATCGACGCGCTCTACGCAATGCTGACTCATAATCGTTTCCGAACACGCTGCTCGTTCGTCGTTATGAGCTCTGTCCACACATTCCGCGGTAGATGCAGTCATTCGTATAACACTCGAAACGTTGCTACATTTGCAAAATGCTGAGTCAATTTCCCCAACGGCTTTAAAGCCACAACTGTGGGACGCGCCACCCATCTGTCGTGTCACTTTATGAATTAAAAATCCGTGTTATCTTTGCCCGTCAAACGCGACACGCCGATAATAACACTTGGAAAAGATATTTCGACAACATATCAATGAAATACTTCTTATTGTTTATACGTATTATCGTTTTATCGTTAACGTATTATCGTTTATACGTTTTATCTTAAATTAATTATCAATGTAGATAGGTTAATATGGAGTTATCGACTTATATTAACTGTAGAATCAACGCTGTTGTAACATTTCCATTTTTAAAAATTTGTTATTCCAAACTGAAGAACAGTTAATATGCTGTTAATTTAAGGAATTTTACTTTGAAGTACAGTACCAAGTTCTGTGGCTCTACGCTGAACTTCCCACGCCTGGTTATAAAACACAGAGTTAAAGATATAGAGTACAAAATAAACGCACATTCTATTTAACACAGCGTTGAAATAACGGCCAAGTACTAATGTGTGTGTACTAGAGAACAGGCTTAAACAAGAGCTGTGAAGATGCATTACTTAAATGGACTACCCTCGATAATTGCTGGCTTTCAAACCCTTCAACCCGGAACACATCAATGTGTACATTGCTATTAAAAAAGAACTATCTCTCGTATCCAGGGCAAACTGTGGCTCGTGTGGCGGGTTTGTAGTGTTAACTTTCGACCAACTACATAAAGCGCTTGTAGCGTTTGTCTGTTGGTTTAAAAAAAGAATTAGCGACGTTAAGGAATGTTATACATTGTTAGTTGCTGTTCTACCATGTGATATGGTGATATGTTTGGGTGAATTATTATGAATGTTTTCGTGTTTTAGATTACAATAAATTGAAAGCAAGAAGGATTTTGTATGTCTATTTCAAGACGGTCCTTCTGCTTTAGTGTTATTAAGCTTTTGCTTATGTTTTTAAGACTCTAATATGGATAAAATTAGAATATGAATTGGTATATAAAACGAGTACATGGCGTAACAGTGAAACACATTTCTAAACAAAATAAGGCAAAAATGAAACAACATTTATTCGTAGGCGAGTCGATCAATTGTGGAGTCTTTCGTAATTTACGCAAACGTCAGGAAAACGTTTTGAAACCATCGACTCGTGGAGCAAATCAATTTACCGCACCTATTTCGCGAATAAAAAGCATTTGAATTTCGCATACACATAGAGACTTATTGAACAATTTAGAGTATATTTTTTGATTACTATTGCAAATGCTTTTTTTCAAATTCATCTATTATTTTTTTATTAGTATTGCGGCTTAAAATTTGTTTTAATTTATTTCTATTCCTACTGTTTTCTTTGTCAAAAAATTACAGTATGGCATCAAATTGTATTCATTTTTTATACGCTTTTAGTAATAATTTCATCATCCACCCTTTTATCGTTCCATTGTTCGACACGGGTCTTTCAGACTGAGAAGGGTAAGGTCATAGTCGGCCACGCTGGCCAAGGGCATGTTGGCAGACTTTAGACGCCTTATAGGTCACTATAGAGAATAAGAAGTTAGAAGTCCCAATTTATTTCCTTGAATATTGGAAGGAAAATGATAGGCGATAATAAAGTGAATGAGGTCTTGCGCTCCGTCATGACTAGTCGGAATATATTCAAAAAGTCACGTCTTGTGGTAGGGACGGTAATGTTGGTTCTGACTATATTGTACAGAATGTGTATGACAAGGGTGAAATTAAAGGAGAATCTGTGGGATACAAACACCCATATAACATAGTCCTTAATACTCTCAGTATTAATGAGTAAGTAAAATGGAAGTCCAACTGACAAATTAGGCATTATATGATCAGATAATAATTTAGTATAAAAGCAGATGTAGTCAATAGGATTAATAAAGCGATGCTTATATGCTTTGATCACGTGGAAAGAATGTATGACAGTAGAATGACGGAACAGGTTTATAAGGCCAATGAAAATGGTTGAGTTTTTAGAGGCAGACCTATACGAACATATCTAGGTATTTGGATCAAAGCGGAGATGTCACAGACAGGCGTGTATGACGGCCTTAACAAATGAAGAAAATGCAAAATAAGTGTACCTACGCCAATGCAACATATGCGTGACAATATTACACATTATTATATTATATGTATTTCATTAATCGTTCGCAAGCGATATTTAATCTGAGGAACACACATACTTTTTTCAAGTCAAATATACCTACTGAGAATTGTATCCCAGACCATAGCGTGCCTAATAATCTGAACCACTAAGCTGACAATGGTCACAGAAACATCTGTTATCTATAAGACAAAATAATATATAACGTAATTAAAACGATCAATAAAACCGATAATATCCTTAATAATAATAACTGTGATTAATTCGTGATGAGGCTAATATAAGAATGGATTATTTAAATGAGTAATATTTTTTTAAATTGAAAATTGTATTCTGTATTATAGATTAGATTAAAACGTGATTGTTCATTAATGTTCTAGAGTTTCATATTATAACATTGGAACAATGATTTATATGAGAACACACGTAGTCATTATCAATAAAGAGACATGTTTTGTTAAGTACGCATATTGTTGGCATTATGCTTTGTATGATTAAACGTATTTAATAGCTTGTAGGTGGCTTCTCCTTGAGACTAGTGTCCTGTAACATTGGAAATATCTGTAGGTTTTCGGAGTCTTCCTCGGAAAATGCCAGAACAATGAAATAACAAGGTAACAGAATGTTTTTGTGGTATCGTTATTATAGTACGTACAATAACGTTAAATGCGAACGGTTTTTTGCTAATATTAATATTCAGCAGCGTCGGCGGCGCGAAAAGCCGTGCCCTGCGATCTCCAACCCGCATGTCCAGCGTGGAGATTACGGGCATAAACCCCCCCCTTTTGGGGAGGCCTATGTCCAGTAGTAGTCTGAGATAGGTCATCATCATCATCAGCCTATCTCAGTCCACTGCTGGACATAGGTTGATAGATAGATAGGTTGATAATGATTAATTTTAACTGAACAGAAAATACTCAGTCATATTTCCATACAAACCAATCGAAAATTTATTGTTTTAAATTGACATTCGGCTGTTATCCGTTTTGGCTTCTATTACTGGTTCAATGTCTTTCTAGTCTGATGTCTTCCTCAACTGAGGGAGAGCTGGAATATACACGCTAATCCGTAGCGGTTTCATTTCCATGTACTTACATGTTTATATTATTCATTTTCACTGGTCATTCCTTCGGTTATTATGCTTAGTTCAAATGCCGAGTCACCAGAGTCGGTATAGACATTAGTGAAATGAAGATTTTCCGACCAGGTGGGATGACGATTTGCGAAAGGCAGCAGACAGAATCTGGCTACAGCAAGCCGAGGACAGGGCGTGATGGCGCGCATTAGGGAAGGTCTATATCTAATGAGATAAAATGATGATGATAAAAGACACCGGTAGTCACAGCTATAATATCATAGATGAATACAATTCAGTTGAAAACCTAACTTAATTTACATCAACGTCTATAACGCTCCACTTGTACGCTTTATAGCTGGATGTATGCTGTACTTTAAAGTTATAATTCCGCTCCAAAATCCCTCTCTGTGTATTATTTCTGTAACTATGGCGCGTCTAACAGGTAACCACGTGACACACTGTGTACCGAGAACATCGAGACAGCAATACTACAATCATTCAAAACTTTCAAACTATTGAACCAATTGGCTCAATATCGCAGGGTTAAGTTTGCGTGCGGTCTTTTGAACCTACTTATGAGTTTATCTGGAGTTTATTTAATATTTAACTTTTAATAGGAGTTTTTTTAGTCTTTTAATAGGGGACCACGTTTTATTTGCGTAATCTATTAATGTTACTGCTGGTTATCCTTTCCGTTTAATCTAAGTAATGGCTTAATCTTGCTCAACAAGGCGAGAGGGATACCATAGCCCAGAGTTAAAAATGGTTTACATTAAGTCCGAGCCTTCATGCGTTCTATGAGTTTTTTTATATAAGTACATATTCGTGAATAAATAATGTTTCATTATAAGAGAATTTATATTTGACACAGTAACTTTCACAGTTGTCAAAGGTAATGTAGGCAATATAATTGTAATATCAGCTAGACGATTTGTCATTTCATTATAATTTTATTTAAATAAAACACATTTGTTCATTTTCGTATTCGTCTTGTTATAATGTCATATGTAAAAGAGAAAAGAATATAAGTAAGAAAGGGGAGATCTCTTTGTAAGTGTCCTCATTGTGATGTTCCGTTAGGAAATCATTATTGTGCAATATAATATTCAACGGAATTTATATCTCCATAAATCGTATATTTTACGTAAAACGATTCAAAGATGTGAACTTTGTGTAAAAGGTAAAGGTTAAGTAGGACATTTTTATATGTCTTTTCTCTTAGGTAACTAAGCCAATTGAATTTCAATGCCCTGGGAGTCGCCGATTTATTTATAACTGCAAAGTCTTTAAATGTACGCCTCCACACTTCTTTTATTAGTAGTCTAGGCAAAGAATTTCAAGTTCTAATTGTCATAAATACATATATACATATACATTCATACACAGACACGCACGTTCATATATACATAACTTAGAAAAGCTGTATTTATATATAGATAGCTTTTCTTAGCGTTTCCAGATATCGACAGTCCACTTTTGTATTCCACTAAATTGTCGACATTTCACTGATGTTTTATTCTCTCCAGGATCTTATACGAGTACCTTGTGTTTTCACGTTGTCTGTTCTTAGTTGATTTTTTATATATGGCTTAAAATAGGCAGGTATGCCGAAGGATGATAAAAGTTTTACGGAACATAAAAGGAGACATGTCGAAAATCTGCGACCGTAAATGTGGTCCCGCCCGCAAGGATTACAGACGTGATATTTTTCCGCGATTGAGACGTCGCACGCTTTGAAAACTCCTCAGAGAATAGTGTAGCTCTAATAAAATACGACAATATTTAATGTATTATTCGTAGATATAAATATTTCATTTATTATCAATATTAAGCTGTTTACTTTGTAAATATGAATTGTATTATCTCGTAGACAATTGTATAGTTAATTATACAAATTTTCTTTCAGTGGTGCAATAGATTTGATGGTAATTGAAGAACCGAACTGTATTCATATTTTATGTATGAACGGGAATTTTTATGACAGTTTGTCTTAAGTTGGATGTGTAGGTGATTTTCTATAATCATTTAATCGCAACGAGGTTACTATAGAGACTATGTTTATGCTGTAGTTTAACTAGAGTTGACTTCGTTAGCTAGACAAACACAGTTATATAACAATCAGTTAAAAACATCGTTATTCATAGACTAGCTGCGCCCGCGACTTCGTACGGGCTAACCTAACCTAACCTACTCGTATATGTGATGATTGACATAAATTGACATAACTTCTTTATTTGTTAACCGATTTAAATGAAACACTAAATGTTAAGTGAAGTCCATCACAATATAGTCCTGAAAACTGAATTCAAATCGGATAAGCCGTTTCTGAGATTAGCGGGCATAAACATACAGACAAAGAGACAAAATGAAAAAAACATTGTTTTGGGTTCTCTTACGTATATGAAGGCTCCTATTATGAATTTTTAAATATATTTGTCATGTACAGACAGCAATCAGTTACAGTTTTATTATATGTATAGATAATTTATAATGAGCATAGCTTAGAACGAGCAATTTTATTTATATTTAATAGATACTTTTACGTTTAATATTATATTAGATTTTGTGACAATATTTAGAAACCTTTTAAATTCGGTGCCCTTTGAAGCAGACAGGGTCAAGGTAAAAACCCAGTGTAAAGTTAGAGGTGAATAAAGTATCAGGAGGGTTTACCTAAAATGGCTTTAGGGCTTTAAAAGAATAATAAACGCGTAGTGGACTAAAGGTATTAGTCAACACGAAATGTTCATGTATGAAATAGGTACTCCTAAGAGATAAAGATAGTTTTTGAATTAAAAATAAAACAGACGAATATATTAAAAAAATAAGGCGAGATTGAACTCTACATTGATTGAAGACTACATTGACTGCCTCGTTGGTCAAGTGGTAGCGAAGCACGACTGCCGATCGCGAGGTCCTGGGTTCGGATCCCAGGTCGGGTCCAATTCGATTTTCTAACTTGGATTGTCTAACTTATTGTTAGATTTTCTAACTTAGATTTTCTGGTAAAAATTCTAGCAGTAGCTCGGAGTTTGGATAAGTGTCCTGTGTATAATAGTAGGTTCTCCAACGTAACTGGTGAAACGTGGGAGTGTACTACACTCCTCTGCCTAACCCCTCGGGGATTACAGGTGTGATGTTGCGAAGACTACATTGAGGTGGTCCTAGTAGTGATTTTCAAGTAATATTCCCAAAATTTAATCGTAAGCTTTATCAAACCTTCTGACAGATAGATAAATACCAACATAATCTGTACTCAACTCGTATTGGAGTACAGTTGTCAAGTAAGTCTCCCAGCTGTAAGATGAGACCCTCGTCAGACTGTATTACGTTGACACATTTTAACCAATATATTTTTACATTTTGTTAATATACTTTATTAGATTAATTTAAGGTACATTCGCAAAAAAACGGTTATTCTCTGACCATTGATTTGAAGATTTCGCCATATGAGATTTGAGTACAGCTCAGTATTATTTAAGTGTATGGTGGTTATTCTCTTGGCTTGGCTCACTGTACATAGAGCTCACCGGTGAAGATAAAGAGTCATTGAAACTATTTATTTGAATGTTTGATGATTTTGACGTTCATTGCTATTATTTACACATACAGTATTAAGTCGAAGTCTAGTAAGAATTTATGAAAATCTAGGGAAACTCAAGACTGAAATCCACAGTAACGGCACGGGCATATCAGTTCGCATGAAATGAAAATTTTGATATCGACAATTGGACTTACGGTAAATTCGTCTGTCGCAGGTTTTTAAACCAACTTCAAAGCGTCCGACAAAGTTTAATAATTTACAATCGATACTGACCGGTAAACGTACTTTCCAAAGCGTTTTTTTTAACCCACTACAATTCCACTGTTGGAATACGGGTTTCCTCTTATATTAAGAGGGTTAAGGCCATAGTCTGCCACGCTGGCCAAGTGCAGGTTGACAAAGCGTTTTATCCTTCTTGAAAATTTTCCGATCGCAATGACCAATGTTATAGCATACAGAATTATTGTACCTATGTGTTAGTATGTAGATCACAGCTGCCTCAGCTGAACTCCTTGTTACTTCAAGGTGTTTTATGCTTGAAATGTTCAAGGTAAATAATTCATTGGGTTCAATGAAGAAGAACGGTTAATAAAAAGTCTCGAAAGGCGATGATAGGAATACCATCCATCAAGAGTGCCTTGAGACCGAACGAGGCAAAAACTTCGTTTGAACTTCGACGCGTTTCTCGAATGCCAAGCTCGTGTTCAATATGAACTTCGAATAAGAAAGTGTACTAAATATGGCTTTTTATTCTTTGGTAGAATGCGCCTTACCATGTTTCTAGCAGGAAGTATTAGAAATAATAATAGCTCGCACCTTTTGGAGAACATTATGGAGAAAGCGTATCACTTAACTGAAATTTTCTCCATTATTAAGTATGGGGAGTGTTGTTAAACTTAGAGTGTGTATTTGTTACATTACGTTTTGTTATTTAATTTTTTTTTCTCAAGTATTATATGTTAACTCAAATATCATCTTATAATATTTTATCTCAATATTAAGTAAGTAAATTAAACTACACTAAATTATATTAGGTAATGGAACCAGCCTAGTGGTTAAGAATTCAACTTCGGGGGTGCTGGGTTCAAATCCACGGCGCGCACCTTTTTACAAAAATGCGTATTAAATTTGAATATCACTTGCTAACGGTGAAGAAAAAGATCGTGAGGAAACCTTAGAATTGAAAAAACCAAAAAAAAAACCAAATATCTAAGTTGCGTGAAGTCTCGCAATCCGTACTTGACCGGCGTGGCAGAATATGGCCTTAACCCTCTCAATATGAAAGGAGACCCATATTCCAATAGGGGAATTATAATGGGTCAATTATTGTTTATTATTTTAATGGAACATTAAACATTAGGTACTCAACATTTTACTCGTAAATTGTTATCAATCTCGAGTAGCTTACTTTTCCAGAAATTCGTTGATTTAAAGAAACAATGGAGAAGTAAATTTGATGGGTATACAAATACTAAGGATATAAACAGAAACAAAGTTTATAGATACGCTAATAATAATTAAATTACTACTATTTTAATATTCATCAAAGTTAAATTTAGTGAACATTTGGCGAATTTGTGGTTGCGTTCGCTTACAACTTTCCTGATTCATTATTGTGTTATCGACAGCCTGAATCAGTTCATGAGTCATAAATCTGAGCCATAATTAATCATAAGCCTGACCGTGACGCGCACGCCGACACTTCCGAGGAACTGTTTTTCTACCACTTTGTCTTTCTTACTTGCAAAATGTTGCCGTATAGAAAAATGTTTTACTCTAATAGATATAATTTTTATTCAAAAGTTATGGAAACATTAAAAAATATTTTCTAGTTTTTAGTTCGATTAGCAATAAAAGCGTGTTTTTCTAGTATTTTAAACTATTAATTAATATGTTTATTTTGTTCTAGTTACTAAGGAAATTTAAAAGTAAATATTAAAATTAATAATTATATATCACATGTCTTTTTATTTCCCTTTGTTAATTCATTTTCCTATTGTTTATTCTTTATAAATGTTGCCATAGAGCATTTATATAATTTGCATGGTTGATTTTATAATTAAGTAAAATTTGCGATTATTTAAAAAGTATTTGACCTATATATAAATATTTAGAGCGAGTATTCTAATTTGTCTGATTTCTTGGAAACGTTTTACATCCCCAACAATTGTTTGTTATACCAATTTGATCTCTTGATATTTACTTAGCTTACAGTGGCTTTATAAAGAAAGCTTGGATTAAATGGAGACGGAGAGCTCTTGCGACAAGTAGCAAAGACTTTCGCCATAATTGTTACCTAACTGTGCTTTATACAAAATGGTAAATAAATTATGAATTTTTGTACAAATGCAATATCTCTATACTCGAATATATTCTTAGACAGTTTTATTGATATATATTAATAACAAACAAGAGAAATAAGATGGTAAATGCTGTGCATTTAGGAATCGGTAATTTCCAAATACATTTTTCCTGATCAGCTTCTGGACACAGATAACTGAACAGATAATGTAATAAAGGAAAATAATTATATACATACATATACAGAACTTACATAACTTAGCAACTACTATACTTTTTAAGTATTCTTTCGTCAGTCACGACTTGGACTCGCAAGTCTTTGAGGGCAACGTATTCCGTTGTAAATTTAGTCTGGTTTAGAGTCTGATGAAAAATAACTATAATCCCATGTACTTTTTAAAACGCGGTACAAACGAGTGGACCAAAGAAGGCTAAGTACCAGCACACCGTTATCGCATTAGGGTATATAGTATACTGTTTAGGAATAAAGTATGCTACAGTTTATTGTTGTGACCCCACAAAGGTATAAAGTTAGTTTCCCTTATTAATAGTGGTATCTTTAATGAACGACAGCTAACATAGGTTTTGCCAGTGTAGACATAAATTCTTTTTTGAGATTACAAATACAAGAACTATTATGTAATTCACCAAAAATTTGTCACTATCGGCGAGTCATCCAAAAGGCGACCGCTATCGTAATTTTACCGAAATTATCTATTTGGATGCGAAAGGCAACGTAAATCCAATATGGCCGCCCGCCCTGATGGCGTACCGCAGAACAATTCCGGGAAGTGACAATGACATTTTTTATTGGAATGGAAAACCACTGGTCGCGCATATATCATTGGAACTCCCATAAATCACACGTGATCGCCTATCAAAGTTGGCAAAGTGTATGTGTACTAGATATCCGAATAAATCAGTTCTCTCGTCCGTGAAATTAAAATGAGTTTCGGGTTAAACTAAAATCTATCGAAGTTTTATTTGAATTGTGAATAAGCATAGATTCACTGAAAAAACTAATTCTAAAGTTAGCAAAACAACACTTACCTACATATGAGGCCGGCGTGATGGTTCTCCCAAACGAATGTATTAGTTTGATATTAGGTACAGGTGCGCTTGGACCTCGGATGATAGAGACAGCGAAAATATATTTGAACATATTTGCTTGGTGAATGTAAGGTAGGACGCCCCCCAGCTAGGTGGAGTGACGATATACGCAAAGTGGCTGGCAGCGGTTGGATTCGAAGAGCTGAAGATCGAGCTCAGTGGCGAGCTATTGGAGAGGCCTGTGTCCGCCAGTGGACGGGAGTAGGCTGACAATGCTGACGAATTACAAAATATAAAACAGTTATTTCAGGCATATTAAGAGATCAGATAATTTGTAATAATATTGCTACTCTATTCTTTATAGTATGTTTCAATTAAAAAGTTTATTAATATTGTTCGTTTAGTAGTTTTTCAACAGTTATTACTTCACGGTTTCAATAGAACTATCACAAATTAAATACAACCTAACAACACATTGATTTACACTACTGTAGTATTTCAATTTTTTTTTTGTTTTTAAGCATTGATATCCCTAAAATTACTTTTCTCATAACGCCTTAAATGGTTCGCAATTAAACCGATAGATCTGGAGCAATGTTTTATTCCAACGATTATTGCTGCCCGTGCAGCTGGATGCAGCCGCAATATTGATATAAATCGGACATGAAACAATAAAAAAACAGAAAAAACAAAGACATGGTATTTGTCAAAATCTTATGAGCCGTTTCCGGTACATAACCTTTATAATTTGATTATAAATTCGTTAGCTTTTAAGTATTAAGGTTATTAATAGTTTTAAAATATATACTATTATAATCGTAAATTAATTACCAATCCTTTAATAAGTTCGTCGGCTTTGTGAAGGAACGCGCCTCGCACCCGCAGGTATGCACCAATTCTTAGTTTTTTCCTTCAATTACTGATATTAACTATTATTCATATCGTACTTATCGTTCTCATCAATGTTTTTGGAATTACCATGCTTGCGAAATTTTACATTTTATTGATAAATATCTTTCCTTTTTATTATCATCTTTAAATACTCGTCACGTCCATGTAAATATATTGTAGGACCGGCCAATTGAAAATCTAACTTAAATGCCCATACCTCGAATGCCACTCGATGGCATAAATTTAATATCGTGACCGAGAGCCGTCCGAAGGAACTTTTGTAACAAATTTCATTTATCTCCTCGTCTCTGAGGAATTTCATAAAATCGATTATTATCAAGATGATTTAAAGTTGAATTTTAATGAAACTCCCTAAATGATATTGTTCGGTGAATTATCGTAAGTAACGAATAATCTGCTTTGTGTTCGTCTCAGTACATGATATTAATGCACATGAATTCTTTCATCACCTCAGTCCTCCCTGTATTTGTCACCAATCTCCCTTTGTTTTTATCACCATTTTATCATCCTCCCTTTGTTTTTATCACCAATCTTCTTTTCATACCTAATGTTTCAGGTATTTCCATCAGGCGGTACTTAATACAAACCTTTTTTAGTAAATTAATATATATGTATCTACTTTGCAAAATTCTGGTCGTATGTTATACATAGATACGTATTTAACTTCATATTATGTGATGATATTGAATAGAGGTTACATTTATTAGTATACTGGCTGTACCCGGCGCGCGTTGCTACGCCAACAACTAAAATAAATTAATATCATATTCGTTTCCCCTGTGTAAAAATAC
>DWEC01001069.1:0-14273 GCA_018245735.1 Microceris miodesmiata
GGCATCATCACTCCTTCATCTATTTGTACATAAACTGATTATTGTTAAAACAATTTGTTTTCAGGCCTGAAACTTAGTAGTTGCGTGTCCATGTACCTATCCACGAGTAGGAGAGATTCCCACCTCAGCTGTAGCGACCGTACTAAATTGTTTTTTTTTTTTATTTGCTTTATATTAGTTCGACTGCCTAGTTGATCGAGTGGTCACAAGCGCGACTGTCGATCGGATCGACTGTCGATCTGGGTTCAAATCTCGGGTCGGGTACTATTGCATTTTTCAAATTCAAAATGTTTAATAGTTACTCGGAGTCTGGATCTGTGCCCGCTATATGGCAATTAGCTCACCACCTGTTCCATGGAACGTAAACGTAACTAGTCAAACGTGGGCGTGCATTACAGTCTTGTGTATCCCCGAAGGGATAGGCAGAAATGTAGCAGTAGTTAAAATAGCAGTAGTGTGTAGTTAAAAATTTACTCCTAATTGAATTTGTAACATGCTGTTCTAATTGAACGTACTCGTATCGCTTAAGCTAACCTATATAAAATATAAAAAAAATTACACGAAAAATTCTAAAAAAAATATATTTTTCAATTAATTTACATCTTGTCTACATTTCCCTTCTCCTCTATGCCATTTATATATGAATGAATTCATCTTAAGTGTTATAATTTTAAGTGCTTCAGACTCCCGTGTGCTTTCGTATCCAGTTCCGTATATCCATGTTTGATAAGTCGGTATACACGCCTGGCACTCGGCCGCAGCCCAGCCCAAACGAGGATAGCCCCACCAGAGCGCCCTTGGACACCGCTGCACCACCACTGTCGCCCTGGGGAAGTTAGCAGTCTTGTAATTATTTTAAAGCTACAGAATCGTTTACTCATTATTAAACTGTTTCTTTGAATATTTCATTCGAAATATGGAATTTAACTTTGACTCTGCCACTTCGCCGGCCGCTGCCGCAGCACGCTCGCTTCGCTCGCTCGGCTCGTGCATTGTTGGTCCCTGCTCTAACCTAACCGATTCCTGTCGATTTCACCTAAACTTCGTTCCGCACTTTGATATTTTGCAAATGTGTATTTAGATTTTTGTTGTTATACTTACTTGACTCGAAAAGTGTCATTATAAATAAATATATACATCAATAAAAGGTACATAGACATCAATAAAAGGTCCACAGTCTTATAAAAAATAATCAAGATAAATTGACCTGGCAAGCGTCGTGTTTTTCGTCTCCCGCACAGAACATTCTAGAAGTCAGTGTGTGGTTGTACCAAGCCTCCTTTATTTCCTGACAGTGATTAAATTCCACAAGGCTTACTGAAACTTGTTGTAGAATTTCTTTGTGGTCGCCCTAAAAAGTCAATATAGATATGTACATAATTTATTCACTAACTTCCATCATGATTTTCCTTCTGAGGTTCTGAGGAGCGCTATGAAATGAAATCCGAGTGAATTGTGACCTCGGCACATAAACAGGCGTCTAGGTTTAGTGCTTGAAGAAACGCCTAAGAAACTCGTTTGTTTTCGTTAAAATTGTGTTTATAATGCATTACCTTTTCGTTGGGAAATCCCCACCCAGATATTAAAAAATTGTTGCCGCAGTCTCCGTCACATATTTCAATAGCAGACACAGTTTTCCCAAAAAATAATTTATTCTTCAGCTCCAACAGCTGTATATCATAGTCAAACATGTGTTTTATACCAAACCTCGGATGCTGGAGGTGTGATATGATCCTCACTCTGGGTCCTCTTTTTCGGTGTCTGCTGCCTATTCGTATGAAATCGCGACGTCTACTGAAAGTTATTCATTTTCATTATAAGTTCCACCATCCGGAGGTCCAAAATACTGATCCAAACATGACTCATCGTCATATCGCTCACATAAATTAATATGCAGTATTTTAATGATAAATGTAACTAATATTTGTAGAAATACCGTTTCATAGTCAGTAGGTACCAGTAATTTCCTTCAGGTGAAAAATATTTTTGAAAATATTTAATTGGTGATGGATCGTACTAGAACAGGGTACGTCGATATTCAGAAGACTGATTCCAAAAAATGTAAAGAGAGAAGGAATGCACGAGAAAGAAGCAAATCAGCATAATAACATAATGATTATGTTTTATGTGGACTAATGGTCATTATTAGTACTACCCGCAGTGCGCTGAAGTAACCGCCCATTTCTTGTGTATAAGGATACCACCACAAATGTCCCCATAATTCACTTGGTACGGGGTCTGGTCTATAGTTACATCGTGGCCACCTAAGATGCTGAAAATATTGTCATAAGGCGCTAACAGGTAGAATAAAATCAGCTAAAAATAACTTTAACTGATCATTGGTTAACATAGGAAAGTTCTTGAACGACGAATAACGATATGTGAAGATACAATTTCTTTTGATAAGAAACCGTCAAAAGTACTCGGAATTCTTCAGCATATGCTTAACATTTTCCATAAGTAGATTGGCCACTAAACCGTACCATTGTCAATATGCCAGAATAGCTATTGGATGCTCCTGGGCTCCCCCTCGTACTCGTACAGTAAGCCATCAAATAACATGACTTGAAGGCATTTAAATCTACAATAATGACTTGTAAAACTCACGTCCAAACAAAGCCTAGCTGTGCTATGAAGATAACAAATGTTGTGTCGGCAGCCATGTCGAATGCTCAGGTAATTTCAAATTTCGATTATCGAAACATTTTATTACACTCTAGAAATTGGCCGTTGTATTAGAAAAACATGCGCAGTTGCGTTTCATGGAATGAATATTATGTCAGTTGGCCACGTTAGAGGTTTGGTGTTCAAATCTAGGTGCCTTAAACTTCTGAATTTTTAGCAGTATACACCCTTAATTTGTCTCCTTGTGTTGTCTAATTATTTCCGTAACAACCTTAATACGGAGTATCCCTGAGTATCTTACGCTAAGATATTCTGTTTTAGAACTTAGTGCCTTCTATGTACATAACTCGTAGGGACCTGAAATAATGGAATAAAAATAATAATTAAAAAATACCACCTTAACATTTGTTTTGGTTGGTTTGTTTCAGCATTTCGGAACTTAGGAATAATTTAAAAACGAAGGAAAATAAAAAGATAGTAATGCTATAAAACATTTTAATCCTTAATCCAATTTTAGGTGAGTAACTTCTTCTATCCAGCCTCTGATTTTGGCAACCTTACTGTATACGCCGTAAGACCCTGGGGTAGCACATCCGTAACCAAACGACACCATGCCCAACAGCCTGTCGTAAGCCACTGCTGGACCTCCAGAATCACCCTGCGAATTAGATCAAGTCATTTGGAAAAAGATAATGACCAGTGGTCCCTACAATACATAAATATACCAGCCAAAGTGAGGCAAACTAACAGAACATCCATATTTTACCTTATATTTCTCCAAAACATTTATGGTTTCGTGGTATAACATGCGTTTCCTGATTGAAGCAAAAAGGTTAAGATCTTAACCATATAAAATCGTAGACTCCTAAGGTGTCTCCGAAATTTTTATTTTTTGTCGCTAAAGCAATCATAATTAAATCTTAGGAGATATAAAAAAAATTAGCAACCAGCGCTAATTAGAACATGATGCATAAACTGACTTTGGATGAAACCAAACAGGTGACACGAATAATATTTTCAAAACTCCTACAAAGGTCTGCTTTCATTATGCTAATTCAATATGTTCCACGTTAGCAGATTAATAATAACGGCGAAGGAAAACATTGTGAGGAAACCTGCACACCTTAGAATTAAAACAAAATAATTCTAAGGTGTGTGAAGTCTGCCAACCCGCACTTAACCAACGTGATATGGTCTTAACCCTCCTCTCAATATGAGAGGAGACCCATGTTTCAACAGTGGAGTGTCACATAACATTGGGATTGCAATACCTCCGTGTAAACCATGTAAAAATGTTTGTTATTATTGTCACCAGGATATCTCCTGATGCCTTCCAATTTATTGCACGGTGCAAAAATTAGAGGACATACCTGACAAGCATCCTTCTTTCCTTCAGAGAAGCCGGCGCAGAACATCCTCGCAGTTAGTGCACCCCTGAAGTAGGGAAATGGCACGTGCTGACAATTGTCCTTCGATATTATCGGTACTCGAACTGCACGAAGAACATTTGAATATGGCCCCTGAACATAAATAGATAAGATTTAAAATTCCATGAGTTGTACGCATTTATATGATCCGAGGATAATAGACGATATAAGCTCTAGATGTTTGAAGAAATAAAAATATAGATTCGTTATTAGTAACTACTTGTAGATCTTTACAGGACGGAACGTATTGCTAAGATTCCGACTATAATGGTCACAGTAGGCATGGACTTTTATCAGAACAGTAACTACAGGATCCCTTGGGATACAGATCTTACGTTCGACACTTCAAGATTTTCTTGAAATACCATTGCAGAAAATAAATTGTTGCAGTAAATTATAATAAATAGCATAAATATAAGAGATTAAGAGTCATCATGTGGTAACGCCATTTTGGTGCGAATAATTTTAAGGGCAACGCAAAACCATAGCTAGCAGAAGGATGATCAGTGCATATTTCGCAGCTGTTTAACAGCAATACTGGCGAAGCTTTGCATGGATTTGACACTAATGACTACTGCGATACGACAGAAATAAAGCATCATGGTAGTGCCGACCACGTTATTCAGCATTCACGGTTCTGTTAACCGTTTTCAGCGAATTACCCACTAACCCAATCACATTCCCGAAACAGCGATATGTAAACAAAACTCGAAACCTTACGCATCAAACCGCATTGCGTACGGAGCCGCGACCAATGCATTTTAATTGGACGTGCATGTCACGGCTATTTTCTTTTAATTACCTACACGCTGTTATCACATTATTACTAATTTATTACATCGTCCTTCTTTTGTTCGTTGGTGTGTTGCCTTTTAAGATTATCTGGTTTAGGCCACGTTGGTTTGGCCGAAATTGGTAAGCCACGATGAAATATGAAATATGAAATATCATCATTATCACCGGCCTATTTCAGTCCACTGCTAGACATAGGCCTCCCCCAATGAGAATTATCGCGCCTTGTTCTCGGCTTGTGGCATCCAGAATCTGCCTACACTTTTTCGCAAATCGTTATCCCACCTGGTCGAAGGGCGTCCTACACTACGTTTGCCGAGTCGCGCTCTCCACTCCAGAACTCGCCTACTCCACCGGTTATTGGTTTTTCGGAAGATATGCCCGGCCCACTGCCACTTCAGCGAGCTAATCCTTTGACTTTGAACCGGCGGACTAAGCGCACTGTGAGTGTCCACGTTTCAGCTCCGTATGTCATGACAGGTAGGACGCACTGGTTGAAAACTTTAGTTTTCAAGCACTGTGGTATAGATGACGAGAAGACTCCACGTAGTTTGTGAAATGCTGCCTAGCCCAGCTGAATATGAAATGTCATAGATAGGTACTATGCCATCTATGACAAATCATAAATTTGATTAGGTGTATGAATAGAAAAGTTTCTATTAATGGTAAATTATGTTAACATTACACACACACATGAAGAATAACTTTTAAAATTCGGATATAAATAGTATAAAATAGATAACAGTATATGTTAAAAATATGATTAGCAATTAAAATAACAATAACGATGGTTAAATACTAAGCAGAATCTTCTTATTGATCAATTAAGCAAACCACAAATTAAGATAAGACAATATTAAATTGCAAAGCAAATCACAAACGCAAATATTGATCACAACCATTAAAATACCTTCCAATTCAGAAGTTGTCAGAGCTTAATACTACGCAAGATTCACTCTATCATACAGGATATATTGTATTGTCCTTGCTTGGAATTTAAATCGGAAACTATGTCGACTGAAATTAAGAAAATAGTACATACATTCTCCTCAGTATTTCCCCATCCAGTAACAGTGACGACTTTCCCAATAACCATATCCTCGATGTGGGCTATCTTTATTGGTTGGACATTGTCGTCAAATTTCAAGGGCTCGCTCAACTCCAGCAGCTGGAAATCATAGTCGAAGGGATGTTCCTTTTTATTGGCAGACCACAGGGGATGCACGTAGTTCTTCTTCACGGTCACCTTCCGGCCCTGATTCAGGTATTTCGATCCCACTCTTATATAGGACTTCTTGCTTTGTAAATAAATATATCGTCAGTTATAGTTCCAGGTGATGTTTTCGATAATAAATCTAGTTAAAATTATGTTATTATAAATTTACTTATAGCTAATTCGAATACCCATATGTCGAAAACGGTCATTAGTATGGACGTTAAACGAAACGCAGCACGATACCCAAAAGATGGCAATACAATCGCGATGTCCTGGATAGTCGGCTAATTTCGTGCTACAACACAGCCTAGCTGGGGAGAGATGCTGAATGGAGAGGGACTTTCTATTCTACCGTCTTAAAGATCGGATCTTCCACATTAGGAACTGTTATCGTTGCGTTTGCTCGGTGCGTTAGTGCTCTCTTAAAGTACTTATTTGTCATATTTTAATTAAAAGTGATGACAATATATTCGCTGTTTCTCTTTGTTCCATTACCCAATTCCTTGCCATAACTATGTCTGATGATTTTGCTCATAATACCGACGATAAGACACATATATTCGAAAGTAATTTTCATCGCATAGGTATTCAGCGTAAATTATTAAGCCGATACCTAATTTCGTCACCGTAAAAGCAAACAATTTAGAAAAATTAATTTCGAAATCATCATTTCTTACCCACAATGACCAGCTGTGAGTACCCATTTCTTAGCTATGATTGCCCCTCCGCAGTTGGTCCCATACGCAGCATGGTATGGGTATAAATTCATATTGTCCACTTCGACACCACCAACAATTTTATCATCACCTAGATACCCGAGCCAATCATCACTCCTCTTAAGTCCATCGTCTCTATATTTGTTGTAATCAAAATTGTCCACATCTGCTACTTCAGTTGGCTCATCATAGGTCTCTATATCAAGCCTGTCGACGTCATCCTGTCGGAAGATTTTGTCACTTCTTGGCACAGATTCAGGTTCTATAGGTATAACGTCAGGTGATGTCTCCGGCACAGCTATTGGTATAACAAGCAGGCCATATTCTGGAAAAATTGATTGTTAGTCTTAACTAATTACCTTCAAGAAAGTAATTTTTAATCTCTTGTTAAAGTTTAAAGCACTAATAGCGTGTTAACACTTATATTATGATTTTCCCTTATAAAATAGTTCTCTAAATAGTATCGGAATATGAATTTGGTTATTTCATTGTATAAGGATCCGAGCAAGCATTAGCTACAGCCATCTGCTTTCTAACAACAACTAGACCTTCGTGATCTCCATTCCGAAACTCTTTTATTCCAACAGCATTGGATTTTTATACGTTACTAGCTCGCTAACAAACTAGTAATTCAATTCACACTTGCATTTGTGTTTCTGCACAGTGCCTACAAGCTAGCCTAAAACTTATTTCCGAACAGTCCATACACATTATTAAATTTAATCTATAAACAGTGTACGATTTGTAAAATAGTCGATAAGTATTTTAAAACAAAGTAATCGAGAGAGCTAAGGAAAGTTCTACGAAGGTGAGGTTGGGTTAGGTATTTTGGTTAAACATTGCGTTTTAATTTTAACCCATACTTACTGTCTAACTGTGCAGGAACCGCCCACAGAAGACCAATAAGTAAAACTGCAATCATCTTACTGAAGCAATCATTTCAGTACTCAACTTGAAGGAAATGAATAAAGTATTCGCAGATGTATAATTGAACATGAAATTACCAATTGGCAACAGTTTGCTTGGAAATTAGTGATTATGTTGAAATTAATGGCGACATTTTCTGCACCAACACTTACATATGAGTTTGCTTAGTATTTTTAATTTCAGTCTTCATTGCTCCTTGGTATTAATCTTTTAAATTAAATTCTACGGTATGGTACGATATTGTATAGTAGATAAATAGCAAGAAGTGCTGCCATCTGTAAAAAAAAATCATAAAATAGTCGTTCGTCGAAAAGCTCCATCTAGCTCTATTTTGAGTAAGCTTCTAACACGAGACGAAAAACTATGTTTTGAAATATTATTGCAAATTATAGGTGTGAACGGATCAAACTCCATTAAACAATGAATGTGAGATTGTATAAACTGTTTTTTTAATATGTATATCATGGGAACATTAAAAAAAATCAAAACCCACGAAAATGTTTGTTAATTGGTTAGGCTAATGTAGCGACATCTGTCGTCGAATAGCTAAAACAAAATAATACTATTTTGTGTAATTTCTATATTTTAAAAGTATTACTGTATTCAGCACAATGGATTTTATATAAATAAAATAATAATAAATATTCGACCCGTTACAATTCCACTGTTCGAATATGCGTCTCTTCTCAAATTGAGAGGGTTAAGGCCACAGTTTGCCACGATGGCCAAGTGTGGGTTGGCAGACTTTACACGCCTAAGAAATTAATTTAATATATAAATTAATTTAATGTATAAATAAATAAAGTACTTGGCCAAATAATTTGTTATCTTATTATCGAAATAAACGACTTGAGATATAGGATCCTCCAAAGTAGCATCACTGCCAATGAGATTGATTTTCAGGTCTTTTCGTATTAAACGTATTTGGTACTAAAATATGGCCTTTCATTAAAAATGTACTAAAAACGTAGAAAGTTACACCTTGTGCCAAAATCTGTGAAAATACATTTTTATTGTGATAATTTGTATCGCATATTGCAGAATTTAATCTAATATAGTGAGCGCGAAGTACATAAGTGTAATTATACATTTTGTTCGTACAATTTTTGTTATTATAAATCCTTGTTCTCACGTTCACTATTTAAATAAAGGAATGGGGAAAATGTAAGCCGAAGCGAATTATTGACATGAATTTAATTGAGACATGATTGCTTTAAATGAAATGATTCAGTTATTTAACGGTAGATTAATGTACCAAATAAATGAATATACCTAAGAAAATAAATGAAAACAATTTTACTTGCATATTGCACTTACGCAACATTTTTCAATGTAGGCCATTCGATGCGAAGAGACCAAGGAGGTCTATTCGCATTTGTGAATGTTTATAATATTTAAACAGCTTAACCCTTTTATAAAAAGTCAAAGTCTACATTCTTCTTTTACTCGCCTTAAAGAATATAATTATATAATGTTTAAGGTGTTTCTGCCGAGATATGCCGTAAAATCAAACCAAATTTTTTTTCCTTCCCTCTTACAATAATTAATAAAAAATATTATTATCTTTTATGATTTATATATTCACGAATGAAAATGTCTTGATCGCCATCATCATGGACCCTGTTATCATGCTATTGTTATACATGAGTCTCCTCGCAGAATACGAAAGAATTTGGCCATTACAATAATTAAAATGTAGACACATAATGTTTAAAAAATAATATGTTTATTTACATGCTAGTTAAGGTATCTCATTATTACAAGCTTTTGTTTTATATTTTCAAGTCACTCCATCCATTAAACTTGGACGTCCACCGTTGGACCACCATAAGGCACCTTTAATCGACGCTTCCCCTCACTATCTCTACCTTCGAAACCCAGCGGCTTTCCGTTGCTTTATTTATGTCACCAGGAAAATAAATCTTAAGTGTTTTATTAAAAAGAATTAAACTAAACCATCCGTGATAAAACTTAGAACATTATTACAAAATAATGTCAACAAATAAAATAATTAGAATGTATGTCATTCTAAAATAACTCATGAAATAATTAAACGCATGTATGAAGCACTTATTATTTTCTTTGTTCATAATATGAGATATTATTTCTCAAGAAGCATTCATTTCTACTTTTCTACGGCACATGTATCAAGGTATCGGAGTGCTTCCGTGTAGCCCATAAACTTTACTGACCACATGAGATGAGCCTTCCATTGAGCACTGCTGCAACTTCAATAAAAGTAATACACTATCACAGGTAATAGAGAAGTTCTGGAAATAGAAAATAGGCCTTGCAATTTACTTGAAATGGAATTTGGATTACAATGATGTATGAGTTGGTTGTATCATTAGGTATTTGAGTATAGTTGGTATATGAGTTGTATAGAAATAGTCGCATAGATGAGGTAAAACACAGATCGCGAGCACGACACGCAGTAAATATATTGATTTATTCACTGTATATCTGCTCACACGATTTTTACATGTCGACGGACATATCAAATCAAAGGCAACCTAGTAGAAGGCTTGGTGACCAGTGCCTTTAATATATGTGCACATGTGACGCGTTTCATAGCTGCAAAAGATACAAAAGGAGTGTCACAAGACCATAGTTCACTGAAATCCTTAATCTCTGTCCACCGCTAAAGGAATACGATATGAGTTACAAACGGAACATTATTGGAGTTCTCGACTATATTATATATGTAACAAATTCGTGCCATTTATAGCCTCACATTTAGTTCATTGGCTGTCCAGCGCTACCGTTATAACACGCTTCGTAAAAGCATTTCACGTCGATAAACACAATAACATGGAAACATTCGCCGATGGCATAATAATTCGACAATTTATAGTGCATTTAAATTGCATATCAATACGTCAACGACAGACGAATTGCAAACGACTGCATAATGTGTTCTCAGTCCGACACTTCGATATTTACATGTGTAGCTCACGTGACAGAGTTTTGTATACAATCCTCTTTTGTATTGATGTATTTATAGCTGGCTCGTAATTCTGTGGCAACGAGACTCGTAAAAAACTGTGAGGTGAAGTAACGGACACAAAATCTTACACGGTCTGATCGCAGTATCAAGTGTAAGTAATAATAGTGGACCCAATAATCATTTTAGTGTGTTTTATACATAATTATGTAATCTGAAATACAAGTCTTGTGTAACTTACTCTTATTAGAGAACAGAATGTTTCATCGTTGTCTGTTGTCGTGAGCAGAGATGTACCCTGCCTAGACAGAGGCATACTTACCTATCGAATCTGAAGCTCGCGCCTCAGTATTTCCATTCGCTAGCAGTTGGACGAACAGGCCAGTAATATTGTAGGGAAATATTTTTCTTTCTTACCATTATTTTATACCATCTTCACTAACAGCTCCTAACTAAAACAGTCTCATGATTCAAAGCAGTATGGAAAACATTTCTGTTCGATTTTTAAATTCCTTAAGCAGCGGGAGGAGTTGCTCCCCTCGCGCCTCAAGGAAAGAACCTTACCGATAAATATATATAACAGCCACAACAATAACTTCAGTGAATAATCCGGGGGATGAATACATAATGAAATTTCGCTGTAGCCTCGCCTCGGCGTCCGTTAATCAAAACTGGTGCAGAACGGGCTGGAAAGGCGTAAGAAAATGGAAATTTTCCTACCCTCCTTTTTCCTGTTAGTCTCCCCCCACTCGCCTCCAACAGAGGTTGGACACCCCCCTCCTTAGGTACAATAGTGTAGCAAGGGCTTGTTCATTAATCGTATGATGCTATAACTGTCGGGTAAAAAGTTATAACAACAATACATATACAAGGTCATGTCGCTCGTTCGCGACACCAGTGTAATATCACAATAACACTCTCTTTTAGAAAACCGTACAGAAATTTGATATCATAATTATTCTATGACTATTACCATACACGTATGTATATCATAGACTAGCCCGCAAGTCATATAACATACTTACATATATATTACAATAATCATTTTGTACAATAAATTAATAAATGTAAACGTAGCATCATGTCTTTAATCTCCGGAAGGGTAGGCTTAGGAGTGTAGTACAATTGCACGTGTCACCAGTTACGTTCACGTCCCACAATGGAATAGGTGGTGACCCTATTGCCATACATCGAACACAGATCCAGACTCCGAGTCACTACTAGAAATTCTAAATTAGAAAATTCTATTAGGGTACTAATAGAATTTTCTCGAATTTTCTCTTTAGACCCGGGATTTGAACCCAGGACCAGCGGATCGGCAGTCGCGCTGGCAACCACTCGACCAACGAGACAGTAAATATATAATAATAATGACAGTATACAATTATGCACACTAAACAAGGAAACATTGGTGTGTAATTTAAAGTGAAGCCGTTTCCACGCGCGCCGTCCGCCCCCCGTCTGCATTACCGCCGGCAGCCGAATGCAAATTTTATAACGCGACGCCCGTTTTCTTATAGGCATTGTCGTAAACTCACTCCGTACTTACTTAGCGCCGGTCATTTGTTCGGATTCTGTATCCGTGCTGTATATTGTGATGGCATTCATGGCGTATACTACCTATATACTTTCCATATACTATGTAAATATATATTGGCTATATTGCGCGGGTATAAAATCGGTTTCGAAATGTATAAGGTACAGATTTTTCAGTATAAAAGGTTTTCAGGTTGTATTCTAATCGTCTCGGTATAATGCGCATATGACTGTCTGGTCCTATCTTAAGTAGTGTCCGCACTGTGGTACCAGACAGCTATTAAACTGCAAGTATTAATACTAATACTATTTACACACTCATCTAGATACATTTCCAAATAAAAATAGAATAACTCCTCATTCACATTGCTAAAAGTCGTGTGTTGTGTGGGAACTGAACCGACAACCTCAAGTGAGCAATCAGGGCTACTAATCACTGGAACACCACACTCGAAACTATTATTTAAATCATTTGTATCTAGTGACTCCTATTCATTTCATGATTTCCCGCTGATCATGTTTACCGTAATCAGTTAACCTGGGCCAAGGTGCACCACGATGTTTCAATGTGAACATCCCTATTTCAACTATATATAACAGCATTATCCAAGATACTTTATAAGGCTTCGACAAAACTTAACGATTTCTATCTTCTCAAGTCACCAATATCACGATAGAAACGATCTTTATTGAACTTAACCAAGTCAGTTAACCCTCTACCAAAAGGTTCCACCCATATCAGCCATATAGGCCCGTCTCGACACTTTCGCAACATCCGAAATGTGAAGAAAGCAGCAAACGGATAACGAAAATCACAATTCAAAATAAGTGGCGACTCTCTAAAATTCCAATCGTTAGTCACGGGGGGTGAACGGAAAAAGGGATAAAGGTGGTGTTAAAATTTTTGAACGTTACGGGTGTACCTGCCCCGCGAGAGGCGATAGAAGTTGGTCTAATGCGAAAACTTGATAATTTTATCTTAATACGTGATCTTGTTGGCGTTTCCAGATGGTCGGGGCGGCTTGGGTGTCGTCGGCGCACACGCGTCTTACGTAACCAGAAGGTTTTTTTATTTATTGTATACAGGTAACAAAACAATTTCATGAATACGAGTACAATCAGCAAAATATTATTAAGTTGAAAACTGAGACTTCAAATAAACTGGAATATTCGCAAGTTTCCACATTCCGCCGAGTTACATTACGCTTGCCTTTAAATAGCTTATCTTTGATTAAAGCAAACATTTTATAATTCCATTGTACTTAATATTAGATACGGATTATGTCTTATATATCTCTTACTGTATCTTACGGTTAAGCAAAACATCGGAAACCTACACACATCAAAGTTCTTCATAATGTCCTGTCAGGTGTGTCAAGGCTACAAACCTGCAATTGGCCAGCATGACAGACTGTAGCCTTAACCTATTTCATTATTAGAGGAACGCTACTCGCGTGTACCACAATGGAGACTAAAAGGGATATGATGATGATGAACTCTGATTCTCATCAAAAGTAGAGATGATTATGATGCTCTACTTTTTGCGTATTTACCTCCAGAATGTTATGAATTTAATTCTTACTAAATATTCCTTGATGAGTTTACGAAAATCGTTCAATAACTGTAAGAAATTTCAGTAACGTGGTCACCACCGCCTATAATTCGTTTAATAATGGGATAACAAGATTTTTTATAATTGGGTTCAATTATTAAAAATACAAAAATATTCAAAGCGTTTATTTTGTTATCATTTGTTAATTAGTATGCGGAGATATTTATTTATTATTAACAATAGTACAATGTCATTTTTATTACATAATATTGTTTTATTTAACATCTAAATCTAACAATTATTCTTAGTACTATTTTTACAGTTGTAGCTAATATCCATAAACACCCTCGAAACATTTAATAGTAAAGTAATAAGGGTTGTAGCGATTCCAAAAAGGTTGTAGCAGATGTCTCAGTAGTCACACCAGTAGTCGCTAATGCAGAATTATTTAAATCGATTCGACTGTGCGTCAGCAATCTATCACTATCTGAAACAAAGGCGGCGAGAGCGTATTGTACTGAAACGAAGAATACAGATT
>DWEC01001070.1:0-14271 GCA_018245735.1 Microceris miodesmiata
ATCGACACATACCAGGCTATCAAACGTACAATGTCTTGTTATAAAATACATTTTTTTTGTACCTTGTTTTGTTTTGAACACAACCGTTAATTTATTTTTCTAAAATATAATTAGCAATATTTAGTTATTCCTTATAACATCTGCTATATGTCAGTGAAATTCTCATTATTATCGGTCCAACCAACTTGCTTTTTATGAGCTTTACATTTTTGTACAGAACTATTTCTGTAATAGAACATTAACCTAATTACTCCTCATTACGTCAACAATCTGAAAGTGAAAGACCCGTCGAAATCAGTTCTTCCGTTTCGGAGATCACTGGAGACAAGCAGACAGACAGGCATACAAAAATTGTAAACATAGCGTTCCTGTTTCATGTATCGTTATAGTTACTACTTGGGTATTACAAGGAGCCACTTCAATTGTATATGTGTGTATGGACATGATCGCGTCACCTGTCGCTGGCGCTCGGCCTCGCGCAGCTGCCAGCGCTTCACGTCCAGCTGCGCCTCGCGCGACGCCGCGTCGCCGCAGCCCCACACCTGCCGATGTCGCTACATACACTTTTTGTTCATGTTGGAACGAGGATTTAATTGCGACTACTTGACAGTCATGAACGTCGGGTAATGCACGCGCTCAGTGCCAAACTCAATCCATTTTAACAGATATGGCCATACGGTAAAGCCCTACGTAAGCATAGATCAAGAAGGAATTATACAGTATGCTATATATAGCATACTGTATAATTCCTTCTTATCTTTCTTCCTCTTCTATCTATCTTCCTCTATCTATCTATCTATCTTCCTATCTCTATCTATCTATCTATCTTATATCTATCTATCTTCCTCTTCCTCTAATTATAATTAGATGTATAATACGTTCGCCATCGCGTTCTGGGTACCGCGATGGATATGCGTATTCCTGTCTGCATCGCCGATGACAGTGAGCACTTAGAACTCTTAGAAAGGAGGGGCGCATATTTACGCGACTGTTAGAGCATGACAGACGTGGCAGCTGTGTGCCACGTCTGTCATGCTACCTGTGTAGCGTACGTAAAAAAAGTACTGTAATATAGGTGATGATTAGGATTACAAGAGTCCCTGGTGATACGACGGTAGCAGTGCGGTACCTCGATGCCCTCGAGCGTGTAAGGCACGCCCTTGAAGCTGAAAGAGTCGAAGTCTTCGTGCACGTCCAGCAGCGGTTTGCGTGGGTCGCTGCCCACGCGCAGCCCCTTGGGGTAGCCGCGGATGGACGTGTTGAGGTACAGCATGCGCGGCGCCTGCTCCACCAGCGCGTACCTACGACAAGCCCTCTATGCAATGCAGGCAGCGAACCAACTGAGGCGCTTAACTTAGCCATCATTATATGCACATGTAAAACACTTTCGAGCTTAAATACAACTAAAAAAAAAACGTAACATCACGCCTGTAATATCCGAAGGGGTAGGCAGAGGAGTGTAGTACACCCCCACGTTTCACTAGTTATGTTTAAGTCCCACAATGGAATAACTGGGGAGCCTACAGCCGTACACCGGGCACACAATATCCAGACTCCGAGTCATTACTAGAAATTCTAAATTAGAAAAATCCAATAGTACCTGACCCGGGATTTGAAACCAGGACCTCCTGATCGGCAGTCGCGCTTGCAACTGCAGACGCGCTTGCAACTAATCGACCAACAAGGCAGTCTATATCTAATGGTTAAAACGAAACTAGTGATTTCTATGCGACAAGTACGTTGTTATTCCACCGCCACAGCGAGGTGCTCACTTACGTGAGTTATACAGTTTGTCTATGTTATTTTCAAGTAGCTTAATGCAGCATAAAAACTTACGCAAATATTCCTTTCTGAATAAGTAACATTAGAATTGACGTCACTTTTTGTAGCCTCTGAAACAGGTGCCGCCTCCACAAGGGAGACTCAATAGTTTCACAACGAATCATCGCGACCAACAACGCGCGATGGGTGCGGTGAGAGTTGAGTGCGATGTGTATGTGTGTACATAGACATGTATGCGTTTGTGTACGTGTGTGTGTGTGTGCGCACGCTCACGTGGGGTAGAGCTGCAAGAGCGCGCAGTCGGCGTCGCCGCGGTAGGCGTGCGTCTCGCGCCACTCTACGGGCGCGCACACCACCAGCACCAGCCCGCCCACGCCCGCCACAACCACTAGCGTCGGGCCTCTGCGCACCGAACGAACATCCCACTGTTTATTTACATTCTGAACTCGCCCCTATAGTCATTATTATATCATCACGCCAGCTTCCCTCCCGGGTAAAAAGAAAGCAATAAAGAGAGAATGACAAATGATTAATTTTAACAAATCGAGGTAGATTTGCAACATCAACATTATCGAACGCATTCCCGAAAAGTACTCGCCTGTAGGCGAGCGTGTGGTGCAGAAACCGATTGGCGCCCAGCCCGTGCTCCCGGGACGAGTACAGCGGCACCCAGTGTGACGGCAGTGCGCACACCAGGCGGGCCAGCCACGCCGTAGATGCCGACGTGCCGCCTGAAATATTACAGATTTTTTTCAATGTTTTAATTTCTGTCTACTTATTTGTTCTGGGTAATCTCCGAAACGACTGAATCGTTTGTAATGAGTAATTTAGATTGTTATTAATTTAGAAAAAGTTTTAGCATTTCTTAATAATCAATACGCATAAATGCATGGAACAAAGATCATGTAACCGTTGAATGCTGTATAGCTACTCGCAACAGTGAACAATCGAGTATGTACGGTAGCTCTATATAAACAACCGTGATAGTGAGACCCCACACACGTAGCAGAAAAAAAGAAATGCTGACCGGCGTGCGGCGGCGGCGGCGGTGGCGGCTGTGCGGGGCGCGAGTAGCGCGGCGGTGCCGTGGCAGCCAGTAGCCACGCGGCCGACGGCGGCAGCAGCGCGGCGCCGGCCCACGGGCAGCGCTCCAGCACCGGCGTGGCCAGCTCGATGCCCGTCCCAGCTCCCGCGCCCGCGTCGCCCTCCACTGTACGGTTACTCAGGTCGCGGTGCCGCGTCGCCAGCAGGTGCACGCAGTATCTGCACACCACACCTTATTTATAACATCCCGTACCACAGGCACAATGTTTTTGGTCTGTTGAGCCGGAGACCAACTTGCGAATATTGCAAATATTAATGTAGGGCGAAAAACATCGTGGAAGACAAAAATTTAAGCCACTGAAATTGCACTATTCGATTTTGAATATATCATATATCTATCAAACAATGGCACCTGTGGAACAAAATGGATACCTGTGCACGGGAAAGATGAGCCGGTGGCAGTGCTCCTCCAGCCAACGCACCACGAAGCCCACGCTATGCGACTCCTTGTTGTTAAAGCAGCCTTTCACCACCGCCGTCAGCGTCTTGTTTATCTATGCAAACGGGTTACCGTTATAACATCCTACACATCAGATCATAATAAACAAACATTATCAAGCTCAAAAACAAAAAAATACTAGCACTCACCATGAGACACGTCTGCGGTCCCTCGGGATAGTGATCCATGGACAGCTTGTAGCTGATGAACAGCAGGCTGCGGAGGTCGTCAGACGTCACGGTGGCCTCCTCGGGGTCTGTCGTGAACATTCTACAACAATTTGATTTAAACAGGCTGTAGGTGTAGGAAATCTGAGTGCTGATAACTGACTTTTTGATTTAGTGGTAAGTGAAACTGACCGTTAAACTGTAGGTCCCAACCAACCAGGAGACGCGACAGCACAAATTTTTGTGTGATGAGTACATTAGTAGTACTTAGTATTCTAAGTACTAGCTCTATTCGGGATAGGTTTGAAAGTATCTTTAGATCCAGAAAAAGGGAATTACAAGGAAATAGAAGCAATTAAAAAAATTTCGAGATGAAAAATTGCAAGTTTTTACAAAATGCAACTAGACGTAGCTGATACCGAGGTGCCATGCTTTCATGGGGGGCCGCCAGCGCCAATCGCAGGGACCATTTTAAGTGCTTGTATGTTATTTTTAGCACTGAGCAATATTAGTAGATAATCTACAGTAAACAGCACAGATAACGATGTACAGACTATTGTGGAGCAGACAATACCGATAACATCGCAACTAGACGGAACATCAGAGCAAACGGATTATATTTTACACCAGTCGATAACTCCAAGGCGAACAAGCCACATTTCAAGAACAATGAAAACAATTGATAAGTGCTGTATTCTCGTCGTGTTTGGTGTAAACAATCATTTCCGGAACGAGAGAAAAATGCAGAATGCACTGACGAAAGTAACGATGCAATGCACCTAGAGTGCTAGTAAAAAAAATGCACTTTTTATGGTAGCTCACTAAAATACTTAAAATAGCTTATTTAAAGAGGTGATCTGGCAATATTCAAAGGGAACAAAATACATGGAAAATATATCATTTGTAGGTTTATACTATCATTTGTATTTAGTTTTGAATGATGTTTCGGAAAAAGTAAGAATACAATATCTAAAGGCAGCTAATTGTCTAAAAACAATAAAAGCAATAGAACTGGAAAAATTAATAATGATTTTTATGATACCCTGCGGTTACACCCTGAGGTCTATTGTCATGGTGAACGACGACATACAATACACTCAATTGGCTAGTCAATTAAGAAGAACGTTCTAGAAGAATCTAGACGCTGCGCATACCTGACGTATGTCTCGATGATGGCGCTGTCGTCGAGCATGGCGAGGATGCGCTCGCACTGCTGCCGGAAGCTCGATTGCGGGATGTGCTTATTCTTGCACTTGCCGGCCTTGTGCACGTATTTGTAGAAGGCGCGCGCCAACTCCGGGTAGTTGGGGAACAGGTACTTCTGCAAACATACAAGAAAACAAATTTTGGAAATCCTCTAAGTAAAAATTAGTTTTAAAAGAATCAATAAAAAGTTTTTTTCCCAATTCTTGAGACCCGGACAAAAGTGAACAGCTACTGTCCAGACAATCATAATACATCGTAGGCTTCATTTAGCTGACCATCAGGTGAGATTGTAGGCAAACGCGACCCTGATGGCCCTGGCTATTTAAGAAAATTCTATCCAAATTTAATTGTATGGCACTTTTGTTCTCCTTGCCGACGGTGTCACTGACACGCAAGACATTCTGACTCCTTTAAGTGACCTCAGGAACGTCAAGAAATCCGCGATTAGATTAGATTGGTTCCATACAATCATTAATACATGATTTTTTCATTTGCTGCGCCATTTAATTGATTCCCACATATTGATTTTGCCACATTACCTCAGCTACATCTCGCTGCTATGACGTGAGATTGTAGTTAAACCCCAGCCTATTGCTATTAAAAAACGATTCTCTTGTGAAACTTATTTATCTTTTGTCCATCCCCATCGTATTGGGCACTGAGCCTATCTGCATAAGTTTTATTTTTCTGGAATATTCCGGTTAGATCCGTACCGTAAATGACTTTTCGGTGACTCCGTTGACGCCATCTTCTTTCTGCGACCTCTGTACCAGCAACTGTAACAAAAACCTAAAGTCCATACAATAAGGTCCATACATGTAAGGTTAGTGATACGTTTTCTATAAAAATATCATATTGTAGTTTTCTTATTGTATTTCGGACACTTTCAAATCAGTATCTGCAACCATCATTCGCATGGGAGAGTTGTCGTTTTTTGGGTAGTACCCTGATAGTATTCGGGGATCTCAGGGCTGGTTAACAGAACATAAAATGCAGTACAGTACTTCTTAAGAATGTATCGAGTGAATTCAAGTGACGCTTTAGACGAACACCTTTCATGTAAATTGTGAAAATACCAACAGTATAATTACGTAAAGAATTCAAAATAAGATACGAAGTGATAATGACACTTGAGATATCTCAAGTAAATCGTTAATCCCTAATTAAATCTTGATTGATGCTATACTCTGTAAATAACGATAATAGGGTAACTATTAAATTGCTCAAATAAATTTGGGATAATTATCCATAGAGTAAACAAACTGACATCACCAGAACGTCAAAATATTTTTGTTAAGACTTTATTTACGCGGTCATTTTCAGTATTCTAACTACGAAGGTGACCAATTTTCAAACAACTTCTGGACACCCCTTAAAAGTGAAATTCCTTAAGATGTTCTTTGTGAGCGTTTACACTGTAAAAGGAACCCACTACCCAAATTGCCCCGGTTAAATTTAGTATTTTAAGCTCTGCGATGACGCATAAGACACGACATGTTGGACAGAATAGTATGTAGAAAACTACAATCTAACATTGTGCTTCCATATTTGCTGCTAGCTAGAGTTTCAAGGGGCTATTAAGACACTTTTCACTGACAATGAGTCTTCAAAGGTAACAAAAGAGCGGTTTTTGACCTTACAATTTATTTAAATTTGAATACATTACTATCACAACTCTAAAAATATTTTTAAACGACAACACGACGTCATAAAACTAAATTATTTCGATAAATCAGTAAAATAGTTCTGTGGTTATTAAATTTTATATACGTAAATACATACATTATTTGCATTATGTTTTATTGTTCGAAATATTTGAAAGTCGTGCGTTTAAATAAACAAAAAATGCCTTAGAACATCTCCAATACGCGGTCATCGGTGCTATACTAGGCACCGCCTGCTTCATGGGGACCAGACGTCTTAAAAACTGCAAATTATATAATGTACATAATAAGCTACTTTTGCAAATATTTTTACACTCCAACAAAAGATAAACAATCGTCCTCATTACACAAATATTTTTTTTGAGTGGGACTCAAACGTATGAGCCCCGACTGGGCAGTCAGGGTTACGAAACAATGCAATAACAAGTACTATGAGAAGACGATGTAGAAAAAAGCCAGACAACTTAATGACGTCAGCCGTCTAAAGTTAACATTAACGAATGAAAAACATCAGACAAAAAAAAACAATCAACAATAAAATTTAACAACACACTCCACACACATACAGAGACATGCTAATTTAATTAGCAAAAACGATATGAATTAAAGATAATTTATACCATACCGCAGACTTGGCGGTGAACTGTTCACAAATATCTCTTAATAGTGACCTGTATTTCAATATTGTGGTGTAAAATGAGACCGGTGCGACCACGAGGTCACCGTAACGTCATACGCGTAGACGACGACACTCTAACTACGGAACAAAATAACACGTAAATAGTAAACAACTCTAGGTGTTCAAGCTAACTTCAAGAGATATCCATAGCTTGCAGCTGCCGCTTGTGTCAGATGTCGGCTTATTTCCCATTGTTGTTTTCATATTATGTACATTATCATCATCAAGCTGTTTAAGTTCACAGCTGCAAATAGACCTCTTTACAAGGAGTTCCAGGTCATAATACACAATTCTGGGTTTCAGCAGGGTATCTGGTTATCAGCACAGCTTCTCGCATGGCCTACGTTGCTGCCCGTTGGCAGCCAGTGTATTTAGCTGTGCCACGAAAAAGTACAGTCTTATGAAGGCAACGAGTTACGTGGGGATGATAATGACTCACTTCAGATGGTTACCATCGATTTAATAACCGCTGATGGAATATTCTTACAAGCAATATTCGAGTAATCAACTGGTTGCTAATATTATCAGGTATGCAATAGTTAAGCCTTTTCATAAAATAACTGAACCTATAAACCTTTTTGTCGAGTGGTTGGGCTTACATCCAACACTATCCCGTCATTATACCAATGTTAATATCATTGGAGTGGACAAATGATTTCCATATTCCCTAAAAAGTACGTTCGATCGTTTACGCTTATTATGATGAGATACCTTGCAAGTGTGCACAGCCGTACTCCTCTTCTGGATCTTGCTGACCTGGATGCCGACGATCGTGAAGCGCAGGTGCCCGACTTTTGGCCTCAACCTCTCCATAGCTCGGATACGCACGGACTGAACGTTTGCCAATAATGAATCCCTGTTATCGAAATCTTGATTCGCGATAAGATACCCGGGAAATTGGCGGATAATTGGATAATTTGCAGTCTGTACGTCGTCGTGTGCAGGTTTACTTGCTTTTCAACAAGAGATTTTCTTTTTTTCGCAACATTCACCAACTTCCTATTCACCATAACATTCTCAGTGCTAGTTCCTCTTCTGTTTGTCAATTCAGGAAGCAATTGTCTTTGCAGCAATATTGTACACTTTTCACCTGCCGTGTAAATGGCTCTGCTGCACATAATAACATCATCACAAAATCATCTCAATTTAAATAAAAGTATTTTAAATTTGGAATCATTTTCGTATAGATGACAAATTTTCCGTATTTTCGTTATGGTCTGCCTGTTCAACGGTCGCGTCAACACCAAGCTGCGTCAAAGCCAGCAATGCTTAAAACCTTTCGATGACATGGAGATTTCGCATTACTATTGATGCAAAGCGCGTCTCCACGTGACTGATCACTGTCTTGATTGAATGAATCTCTCGGCGTGCTCCCGCCCTCCAGCCTAGTCATGCGATGACGTACAGGGTGATGTCTTTCCAATTTTGAATCGCGACTGATATATCTTCATACTTTTCCTGATGTCTTATAAAATGCAAAGTCATTTAATACTGTGCATTATTTCTGTATGTAGCATTATCCTTGTGAACTTTATACTAAATGCTACGAATTCACTAGCCTCTGTCTGCACAGTTGGTTATGAGGAACAACACAAACATGAACATCAAATGATAAAAACTGTAAGCCTTTATCCATATAGTGCTTAAATATGGACTGGCTATTATATTTAATCTTCATCAATAAACATTTGTAAGCAGTTTGGACATAAACACAATGATTTTCATTTTTGTGAGTAGATTCATGACTAGCAGTGCATTTTGGGTGTTATGGCCAAGTAGTAATTCAAAAGCTACAATATAGTAAAAATGATTATTTCTGAGCAATTTGTAAAAATTAATAATCCTAAATGAAACAGTCACTAGAGCTCATGTTTGTTCTTAATTTGGACATACATATGTATGTATAAATAGTATGCACATTAAATAAAAATAATAATAATATAAATCGCAACATCAGTAAACATAATATGTACTTAAACAAAAACTCCACAAGCAAAAGATAAGATTAATTGTAAGATTAATTTCTTATGGAGGAGTTGCCTGATTACTTATGAATGCATGTAACTGACTACTCATATTAAATCACATTTGCTTGTGTAATGTGTGAAATTAGTATTTCTCAGTGTTGGCTAGCTCACATTATCACTCATCACAGGACTTTCAGGACAGCTCAGGACTAGGATGAGCCTTACACTATTTAGACTTTAAAGATGTGGCACAGTTTTTTCAAATGTTTCTGTAAACTTATAATCCCCATTATTTTTTAAACAAACAAAAAGACAGATAATAAAGCAAGTTAATATTGCACTATCATCCATACTCTGGCTCATGTAAATATCAAGGATTTAGATTTGACGAAAGTTTGTACTGAACTAACAAACACAGAAAAGGAAGCGATACAAAAATGTGGCAACATTTACCATTTTATCACAAAGATGAGGTTTGTGTGGGAAATATTGCTATTGTATGGAATATTAACCTTCTATTGCTCATGGTGTTAACAATGCAGATGTTAAATGAAATATCTCCATTAGCATTCATTACTCCAAATAATGTGTTAACTTATTGTCCTTTAATTTAAAGTGAGCTATTTTTAACAACTGTAGTTTTCATAAGACAGTCAGTCTCAAAGCATGTAAGCAGTCCCAAATGAATATAATTGAAATATTTTGATCAACTAAATTACAAAAGTGAGCGACATTTATCCTAATATTGGGCAGGATCTCAATTAACACATTCATTCTGCAAAATGCATCAAAATCAATCCCTCAAACAGATACATCCTGTATAGTGTGATCAATGATAGTGTGCAATTAATCATGTTTATCAATGATTTGTTAGTAGTGATGCATGTGGAAGTATGGCAAATATTGTAAAATGATGTACTTACACACTGCTCTAATGGCTGAGGAGATTACATAACCATATCAGAGACTAACACCTACATGTACATTATGAACATACAATGTATTATGTGTGTATGAACTAATAGTGTACTTGTACATGTGATATAGTGATGTACCTATATACTAGTGTATAACTAGTGAACACACAAATAAATTAAAACAATTGCTCTGATAGAGACCTCATCACAATAAACCTCTTTGTAGTTGTGACATTAAAAGGTTTTCTTGAAATTAGAACTATTAGAAGGATTAAAACATGTGTTGCCATATTAAGGGTGGGTAAGTAAAATTCAGACATCTTAAAGGAGATTAATTAACCCCTTAATATTTAGTTTCTGTCAATTCATTTTCCTTAACTACAAGTGATATTCAATATTAAAGATGTATGTATGTAACTATCAAGGCACTTACCAGAGTTTCAATCACATATCACCAGAACAAAACTTAAAAATCTATGAAGCTATATATTTTATAGCCTTATTTATATTTTATTGTCTTATTTATTTTTATTGTCTTATTTATTTTTTATTGTCTTATTTATTTTTTAACGTCTTATTTATTTTTTTTGCTGTCTGGTTTATTTTTTTATAGTCTTTTTTATAGTATTATTTCATAGTTTATTTATATCCCAAATGACTGACACAGTAAAAATGCATGGTCATACAATGAATCAGCAGTTAAAGTAAACAGCATAACATACATTACACACTTGTATTTTCCTAGAGGGTTTGCAGAGAAGTTAATACACACCTAAGTTTCATCAGCAATTTGTCCCATCATGGAAGAAAGGCTATAGCTGTATATAGAACACATGAGAATTAGTACTATTTAATTTGTAAGGCAATTTGTAAGGCAATAAGAAAATTCAATAATATTTTGTCCAACTTGAGGATCAAACCTAGAATGTCTTGATTAGCAGTCACACTTACAACCACTTGACCAAAGACACAGTAAGAATACAAGTAAATTATAAGCAAAATAATAATGTGGCTTATATTATTAAACTTCACAAGGAAACCTTGTTGGATAACTATATCTCTGTTTAGCACCAACTCTTTAACCCCCTCCATGTTGAAAATAAGAATAGAAAAAAAATTATGTTGCCACTATCTTCACATTAAACATTACATCATCCAAGGTCATTAATCACTATATTTGGACAGTGCAGATTCCTTTAACAAATATAGATAAGTACTTATGTATACAATAGAATAAACTCATTCCAATTACACATAACAGTGTTGGCAGAATGACACAACAATTGTTGACAACAGACATGCCAAGTAATCCATAATTTAGATTTTAACTTAATTTTGAGGTATCTGAAGTGTTTATTCTAATAAGCACTTCTGGCTATTACCTCTATTTGGCCAGTTTGACAAGCAATAACCTAACTAACCTGTTGTCTATTCAGGCAAGTGCTATATTCACCAATACAATATCATAGTGGTCATAGGAGTGTTGCTGGTCCAACCTTGTTAGCAGAATATAACACTTTTTGTGCTCATGACTTTCTAAATGAAAATAATAGTCTTGTCGCTTTCCAACTGCAAGTTTTCAGTCAACACAGTCTTATAGTGGTGTGGCATTTCCGAACGTCACCTCGATACTGGCACCTAATAATGTACCACGCCACATCGAGGTGAATTAAGAATCTTATTCAAATTTTGAATGTTTTTGAATGATTTTTGTTTTATATTCTATCAATTGTTTTCTAAGATTACACTAGTTTGGGATCACGTCGGGGTCACCAGTTTGGGAATCACGTCGGGGTCACCAGTTTGGGATCACGTCGGGGTCATCGATTTCGATACTTCAAATCGGTGACCCCGACGTGATCCCAAAATATCATCATTACTTCAGCAACTTTCCACATATCAGGTGCGTGCTTCAGTCGTATCGTAGCGTTAATTAAATTTGTAAGTTTAACTACTGTCTTTCGTGGAAGGCAACGAAGTATTTCTCCAGTGATGAGATCACAGTCTGGAGATTTTTTTTGGATTTAGATGCTTTGTCTCGCGCTGAACTTCTTTAGGCGAAATGTGTCTTATAATCAGCTTGCGTCATTTCGAATGTATTTTCCATTCGGTTATTCATGATGACCACGTTTGGTTGAAAGATTTGTTTCAGGTGTTGAGCGAACCTAATAGTTTTCTGTTGGTTGTCAATAGCCTATTTGCCATTAGTCTCTTTTAATGGTGGAACGTGCATTATTGGCTTTATTAGATTTTTTGCAGTTTTCCATAAAGAGTAATTGAGTAATTAATTATGTGATCACTAGTTAGTTGGCTTAGATATGTATTCATAGTATAATGACGATACTTCTGTATTTCTCTCCTAAGTCGATTTGTAAGATTGTTTAACAACTGTTTGTTTCGAGGATTGAGGAATGAGATTTCGTATCTCTAGAGGGTAGCTATTATATCTTATATTTTTCATATAAATAGGTTTGTTGTTCCAGGCGCAGTGCTGGATGTCGGAGTCTTGCTGATCTGGAGTCTTTAGTGGGACTTTCAGATCGATTATTCTATCTAGGTCTAATTTAAAACTTTCCCAATTTGTGTTTCTATTCACCAATGTGGGATTATCCTCTTTTTCCATTATATTTTCGCTGACAATTAACATATTGGCGAGTGATCACAACTCATATCATAGCCTTTTTCATCTGAAGAAAGTTTGGCGACAGATTTTTGTACATAAAGAAATCTATCAAGTCTGGTATCTTTAGAATATCTGTAGGCCAGTATGTAGGTTTCGCCGTTGATATGATACTACATTTTATCTGATTCATTGCATCTCACACAAGATCCTTTCCTTTCGTCGTGGTTAATCTAGATCCCCAGTGAGTGTTTTGGCATTAAAATCACCTCCTAATATGAATCTATTACCAAGATCGTGTAATAAGCTAAAGAACTGCTCAGTTTTAAGTGAATACCTTGGTGGCCAGTAAGTAGGTGATATGGTGACAGGGTACTGTTTAATGTGGATGCAGACAGCTACTGCTTGTATCTCATGTTGTTCACATTTGAGTATTTCATAGTGATAAATATTATCTTTTATAATGACGGCACTACCACCTCTAGCCTTATTGTCAGGGTGCAGTGCATGGTAGGTAGCCTTTGATTTTGATAAAAGATTCTCTAGTGAAGTGTGTTTTAGATATGAGGCACACGTCGATGTTTTCAATATTTAGGACAACTTCTAGCTAATTTTGATGTTGTAGAAGTCCATTTGCATTCCATGACATAATTTTAAATTTCTTAGCTATTAGTTATGTTTACAAGTAGTATTTTTTCAATTTTTTTCAGCCTATCATCGAATGAGGTTAAAAGACTTAAAATGGTATTAAATTTGTCATTCGTACTGGGACTCACTGGTAGAGATTTCTTTGATAGCTGTGAGCTCGGCTGCGACTACTCCTTTAGTGATTTGAGCAAATGAGATGCCGGTTGTAACACGTTTACTGGTGTCTGGCTTTGCTCCTAGGTATCTAGGGGCTGGGGTAGGGTTAGCCCGAGTTGGCACTTTGTTTTTAGTGAACTTGTTATTAATCTGTTGAAGTTCCTTGATTACAACGCATCTTCTATAGCTAGCAGGGTGTGGCTCACCACAATGTACGCATTTTGATTTTAATTCAATAGGTTTTGTGCAGTCACGAGTTAAATGTTTTCCCGTTCACTTAACACACCTCGGTTCCATAGAGCAAAATTTTTGTGTGTAGCCATAGGCTTGACATCGTTTGCATAGTGGGATTAGTTGAGGCGTTTTTAGGGGTTGTATGTCCACTTTGCAACTCAATATAACTTTAATATAATATATCTTTTTGACATCATCTTTTTTGTCGAAGGAAAGCATAAACATGTCTAGAGGCTCCTTTTTCCTCCAACTCAGTTTATTTACTGCGTCTTGGATTTTGTAATCTTTGGCTTTTAGCTCGTCGACAATTCTTTCTGGTTTGCATGAATAGTGCAGGTTTTTTGCCATAATCCGTATGGGTCGGTCCTGTTTATTTTCGCACGAATACCAGTGATAGTTTCTTTGAACTAATATCTTCGTAATGGATCTGTATACGTTTTCATTAAAAGCGTTAATTTTTACTTTATCACCGTTTGTCATTTTAGCTATGAAAAAGTCACGAGATATATTTCCTATGAGAAGATCATAGAACTGTTGGTAGTTATTAATATTCTCAACTATTATGGGTAGAGCACGAGGTGCCTTTCTAGTTTTCGGCTTTTCTTTATCTTATGAGTCCTGTCCTTGTTCTGTTGGTGGAGTAAGCGATAAGTTTAATTTCCCTTTTTTTCTACTTTTATAACGTACC
>DWEC01001071.1:0-14268 GCA_018245735.1 Microceris miodesmiata
AAAATTTTCTAATGTAGATTTTCGAGTAGTGGTTCGGAGTCTGGATATGTGTATTCCATAGTGGGACGTAAACGTAACCGGTGAAACGTGGGAGTGTTCTGCATTCCTTTGCCTATCTCTTCGGGGATTACAGACGGGAAGTTACCTTAGGTATATGAACATTTTTTTAATTATCGTCCAACATAAAATAAATCCATCTACCATTGAGCCTTTTATTTCTTCTCCACCTTGTCAGTTTTCTACGAATACTTGAACAATTGAATAAAACTTAATAAAAGACAACCTATCTTTGCGATTTGACATTTTAATGTTAATTCGAAAAATATTGCCTTTTGTCCCAAATAGTCTGTGAACTGTCGGGCTTCAATTTTGAGTCTGCTCACTGATTCTTTCACCTTTTTATCTCCAGTTCTCAACACTGTTATTATATCGCTACATTTATCTACATCTAGTTCGAAATTACGTGCAGCGATAGAATCTATCGTTGCTTTACCGCAAGGAAAATGTGGTCATAATTGTAATGTACAGTCTAATTGAATGTGTAAGTATACTGGGCAGTGTAATAATGTAATTAGCAGCGAGGCCGTGGGGCCGAACTGGGTATCGAACTTGTATCCTGTTAATTATTGCTTTTCATTTTCAATTTAATGGAATGATTCATTATGTTTAATACTCCATTACTTCCAATGTTGTACCCGGCTTTTTCCACGCTACCCTTCTCCCTCCCCCACTAACTCATAAATTTAGTACAAAGAAATTGTATCGTACTCTGCATTTATATCGTATTTTGAAATTCGAATTTAATGGCAATGAATTGGCATGAAATTGATGTAATAAAAATTGCTGTAATAAATTGATCGATGACTTGTGTTTAGTCGCACAGAGCATCTAAAACATTATGTAGAAAAAGCAGTAAACATTTTTTTTTATTTTGTTCTCTACGTCAAGTAATAAATGCAAGATATGAATGTTCGTTAACCCAACGGTGAAAATTTAAATATATATTGTGAAAATCAGGAACAAAGATTCTTACGCTGTAGTATCACTTCTTAATTTAGCTTAGAGAAACATTGAAGGAATCTGAAGATCCAGTTTGATCCTGCAAATTAACAATGTATCCATAAAGACGGACTATAGACTGTTATAAAAATTTTAGATCATGTTACTCATAAAACAAGGAAGATTACTCTAGCAAATCAATACATATAATTATGTGTGTACATATATGTAAAATATCTTAATATACAAAAATGAAATCCAGTTTAGAGTAATTGATTGAATGAAGCTTGTTGTTTTTTTTCAAATGAGGCATTCACTTCATATTCTCTTGAGTAAATATTCTATAAGACCAAAAAAGTTATATGAGAATTAAAATTGACCTTAATTAAGAGATGATACGATAAACCAATATGTATATGTAGGGGCGATGTAATGAAACGTAAGCGCACGTGTAACTGATTGTAATGAAAATTAAAACTACTGTAAAGAAATTTTTTTGTTGGTGTTGCTACACCGCGCTAGATAATTACATCAGTCTTTTAACGTCACTAATGTTCGCAATTAGTACAGGCTCGTGTGGCAAGCACAAATCCAAAGCGAATCGAAAACGATCGTCACTAGAAATAAGTTATTATAAAATAAAGCTAAACATTTTGAAAAGAGTTTTTGAAAAGATTTTAAAATTAAATAGATATTATAATAGTAAAAAAATATATTTTAATGAATGTCTATAAGACAAAAAGCGTTAATATAAATTATAATAAAACAGACAATCTTTTCTCTAAACTAAAAAATTATTAGACAGCGCTACACATCAAATCAGTTTGTAAAACGGCTTGTTTCAAAATATTAAAAATTAATAATTTTTATCTGTTTGTGAATCAGACGTAATTTCAAGCAATCAATCAATTGATAACCTGATATAAAAAATCAGATATGAGTACTGTGCATTACCGTTTTCACAACAATTTGATATTTTTAACTATAAAATTATATTCACATTATTTAAAAAAAAGACAATTTCCGATACGATTAAACTATGTACTCGTGTAGAGTTATCGTAACGCCATGTTGCTGCTAGACCCTGCTGCGTGCTAGACCCACTGACAGCACAAAGTGGAGTTCAAAGACAGAATGATGGATTCGTTACTTATAGTAATGACTTTGTCAAGTTTGAGTTTTAATGGAGTGTTTTGTGGTTAAATGCTTAAGGAATAAATACCGAGCACAGTACTATATTTGCTGTAAGCTACATTTTAAGTGGAAAATAAAAAGGCACGTCTATTGTATCTTAAGTAAGAGGATTACTATAGTTAATGAGATGAGAATATTTAAAGTGAGTTACTTTGTGAGTGTTTTACAAGACATATTTATGTACATTGTGTTGTATAATATAATGGAGGTTTTATATAAACGCAGCCTCTCTTGGAAAGATGAGGGTTAACGCAAGTGGAATATTAATTTGGGAAAACTAAAATTCATAGGATTATTTGAAAACTTTAGTCTCAGCTAGCAAGTCACATGATGCACTGTTTCATTTGCATATAAACCTATATCTTTCATAATAAGAAATAATGTAACATACATTTTTGTTATAGACTATAATAAATCAGTAGTCGTTTTACTGTCAATTTGAATTGGCAACAAATCGCTCTATGATTTATAATTTTCTTGTTGTAAGGCGAAACATGTCGTCAACGGTTTAGTTGAACATAGGTCAAACAGTGTTACAATTAAAGGGATGATGATTTATAATGGCGATGATGCTGATGATAATGATGAAGATGAAGAAAATTAAATAGAATAAAGCATGATTGTTTCTGTAGAGGAAACTAGGATACGAAACTGAGACTTTGTACATGTTTCAGGTATAAAAAAAACGTTACCTACATGTAATAATAGAGTGTTACGTTTTTGGGGAAAGATTGTGATTATTTTTATGACAGGAATAAACACCAATCAGTAGATAAGGTTCAATAAATATAATCTGGGTTCGTTTTCACAACTTCAGGATCGCACAAAGCCCATCGATCATAACTGAATTAATCAATTAACATGTTTTCACTATCGGCCACATCTCTCGCTGACTATAACTCATTTATTATATATGTAATCGGTATAAATCAAAATTTAATGCCAAATTATCAGCTTAGAACGATTTCTTGACAGTTATTGATGGATGCGGATTATTTCGATTAGATTAAAAACTCTAATATAATGCAATATATGTACATACACACGAACCCTGTGTCCTATGCCGCTAAGAAGCAATTCCATAGCTCGGAACACGTAGAACTGGAACATACATATAATATGGAATTACCTTTACCCTACATTCTAAGTGGAATGACTATTATTCTCTGAGTTGATTTACTTTAAACTAAAAAAATACTTACAATAATTTACCTTGGGTTTTTCTTAGTTTTTCAAAGTGAGTTATAGTATGTACGTATGTTTGTTTGTAAGTTTTGTATTAGAATTATGGGTCGGATTACATTTTTAACTGAATTCAGTGTTCCTTGACTTTTTCACACATTGATTTCAGTTCAAGCTGCTGTGAGCAATCAATGTAGGCATAGAAAGCATGACTGGTTGCCATTTCTAGAGGTAAATTTGTTAAGGAATTGAAATATTTAATGAACCGCTTGAGACATTAGCTACCAGTTATTATTCAATCCTCACTGTATTACTTGAGATTAGACCTACAAAAATACTGCACATCAAAAATATTAGAAACATGAGTGGCCTCGTGGATAACGAAAACTGCGACCTTCAAATAGTCTTAACTACGCAAAAAGGGATATATGGGCAATTTTAACCCTTAAAGGCGAGTGGAATTAACAAACAGCTCCATATTTCTACGTAACTTAGGAATAAAATATTTGATAGGAAACCGTTAGTCAGCATTAGTCTTGAGAGAATATAAAGTGGGTATTTTTCATCCGGCTATTATAGAAGTTTTATCAGCGAATCGCTATGAAATATTGCCATAATATATTATATGAACCGAAGTTATTATTTTATGACGGAAAATTATTAGTATGTTGTGAAATAATGTGAGTTGTTAGTTATAGTTTTGTTTAAATACAATGTGTATACTTTTAACACATTACTGTTACTCTGTGAAGTAAACCATGATTTTTTTCTTCTAATTGTAAAAAATACACTTTTATATTGACTGTTACAGATAAATAGTCTAAATAAAAAATAATATTTATACTAAAATTGTTATGGTTTAGGAAACTACATAATAGAGGCTAAGTATTGGTACTCATTCATAGCAAAGAAAATATGCGTATGGACTCTTTTCTGGTATAGCATTTGATGTGTCACTAGATAGCCAAGTAGTTTCCCAGCTAAACTTCCCCGACATAAGGAATGTTCTATTTTAGTACATCCTATTTACACAACGCTATTCAGCACTGCATAACCATATTGGAATGCCATAAAGTTAAACCAAAGCTTGCCATTAACTGCAGGTTTCAAAGAGAACAATACAACCACAGAAACACCTTCGACCTGTCACAATTAAACTCTGCACATACGACTTGAACCCTTTCCACGTTAATTTGACGGTAGATAACCTGTCTTATTGGTTAATGGTATGAATGAAGACTTTACAATAAACACAATCATTTGTCAACGGATGAAAACATTACTTACAAGTGAACGACACCACCTGCTATTTTCGAAATCGATTGACAGGCACTAGCGATTAAGCGCTATATGCACTTACCATTAGCAGAAATTCGTACTAGTTGTGGGTACGCAAGCAGTAATGAATCTATTAAGACCGGGAATATGACTATGTGACTACATTTGTCTAAGAGGAACATCACGCCTGTAATCCCCGAAGGAATAGGCAGAGGAATGTAATACACTCGCACTTTCACCAGTTCGTACCATCAATAGAATCGTGTAGATCTGTTGTTATAGTCAATCTTCTCAGGCACTAAAAAAATTTAATGGGCCAAGCAATTCGCAGCTTCTTAAGTAATTTATTTATTTATTATTTTATTTTTATTCCATTCTGACCTAGCGCCGATTATGCCGAGTGGTTTACTTATGAGAGCATGGAAATAGCTTTTTTTATTTCGATTATCTCTCCAGAAAGACGTTTTGTTTCACTCACTTATCGGCGTCAGAACGGATCATGTGTTCACCTCTTATAATAACAAACGAACTATAATTTAAAGTCATTATGCACTGACACGGTTCCCTTGTAATCAGCACCTATTATCCACAAAATGCGACAAAATAATATCGGGTACCTATCATTTGGGGGCCCATAGAAAATTATACACATTTACAAAGTAACGCTTGCAGTTGTAACTTTGTAGAGCTGTCGTGTAAATTGACGACTTCCACTCCGATAAGAGTCATCAAGAGACTAACTTTGTAATGTTCCAGTAGTGTGGTATAGCCACGGGGCCATGACTCGACTTGACTAATTTGTTTTCTAAATTTCATATTATTTAATATTCATTCGGAGGCATTCATATCCAACATAAAACAAATCTAGCGCATGTTATAATTAGCAATACTTGCTAACCTTTATAGACTTCCGATACAATAAATATATTATACAATAATTATTAAATACACAAACAGCTTATAGCCAAGGATAATAATTGAACAAAAACAAACACTTTTTCGAAAATCAGGGGTAAAATTTGTCACGGAACTTTATTTAAATTTTTAACCCGTTGATCGACATAATAAAAATGTCTTATGGTGTTCAATATTGTTCTTTTCCAAGCATAAATAAACACAGACATGGGGGAGAAAAGTATTCATGTGGAATATTAAAAAAAGAGTATACATTCAAACGTATGGGCCTTGTTCATATACATTGGTTAATACCACATGTAAAGTTTCTCCCAACAAACAACACATGTCATTTCTCATTTCTGGAGGCATCAAACGACTTGTAATTTAAATAGCTCATTATTCAGGTGGGGCGTTAAATTGTGGCGGGCTGTTTACGTTAACGATGGCTTAACGACGTTATAATGTTAGCCGGCGGTGGACGGGTTAGAACGGATTACGTCGGTAATTCTAGTTCGTGGAACAAATTTTAGCGGTTACGTCAAAATTGCTCTTTTGACAGTGTAATTTTTTTGTGAAGTTTTAGGATGTTTTGTTAATGTTATAATAAATATAGTAAAGGCAAATGTACACAATAATACTATGTGTTCAATTTGGTGATACGTGACAAAAATCAACTGTGTTGTAACAAAACCGTCGAGTTGCGTCGGAGGTAACAGAGCTGTGTGTGTTTCTGCTATTGAGTAACAGTAGAGTCTTTGTAATATGACGAAGCTTAGAAAATGAGTTAATGTCCCAAGCAGGCAACGTATTATGAATTCCTATGCAGATTTGGATCCTTCTGCAGAAACTGTCCAGAGCATTACCTACAGTTAGCTCGTTGGCTTGTTCAATCGTTTAAAATGTAGAGCAAATAAAATTAAATAAAAACACAGTGAAAATACTGACATAAAATTAAACATGTTTATTGTTAATCATACACGCACATACTAGTAACATATTTTACAAATTTATTGTCATACAATCAAAACTTCACCTTATGGGACCATGCAATATTGTACTATATCGAAAAAATTATATTCGGATCATAATATTATAATGAATTGGAATTTTAAAGTATTTTAATTTATTGTAAGTGAATATAAAAAAAAAAACTTGATAGCATCACTGCATTGTTACTTGCTTTTGATTTTTTTCTAATCGACAGCCTTATAAGCTAACACTATTAATAAATTTTGTCTGTAACAAGATTTACATCGACAGGAACATCAAAAGACACCACGCGAGCTGGGGGCTTCAGATACACCATGTGGAGTGCACATAAAGCTGGGTACTGACTGTGCTAACCATTGCCACTACTGTCACGTTTAGGTTATTTTTCAGACAAATCAAGCAGTCGCCTGAGTATTCAATATTTATTTGTAGGGCGTACATATTTTTAAAGATTTCTTACGAATTCTGAGACAAGCGATTGATTTTGCATTTCTTAAACATATTGACATTGAAACATTTCTGCATTTAATTTTTTTTATGTTGCATAAATAACACAGTTTTTTCTTTTTTTATTTCAGCCGCTCAAAGGTGCGGATTAAAATAAACGTCACGCGGATCAAAAAGTAACAAACGAAGTGATCTCCGAAGATCCTTGTGATCCTTGTGATCCAAAGAGGTAGGCGGAGAAGTGTAGTACAATCCCACGTTTCAAGTCACGCGGACCAATCTAACATATCGAAAATAACTTCGAAACATTTCCTTGGGACGAATATCAAATTTCAAATGAAATGGTATTCTGGACGAAAAATATTGTCACATGTATGTAAATTGCCCAATGCCACAACATAAAGACATTGTTCAAATTGGAGATGTCAAATAGCTGCCACAGAGTGTTGGACAATTGTATGGTACAAGATGTTTTCAAGAAGATTATATTTAAGGATTATAAGTAGGTACATCAAGGATATTCGCTTTAAAGATGTAACAATCATAATTCTTTATCGAAACACCCTTAAAAGCATATTTATTATGATATATACCAGTAACAGTATACAGTGTCATAGTAAAACACCAAGATATATATGTTATACTCGTATGTATGTAGGGGATTAAATTTATGTACGAACTGTACATAAATGCGCGAGTTCGTGAACCTATCGTCTCAAGTACCACGTCGTTAAATGGGATCAGGTTTTCAGGCCAATGAAATTTCAGAATGTGAGCCTTTCAGTAGAATGAACAGGACACGATTGGACTGTAACTCTATATTATATAGTTTGTTACATCGTTGTCTTAGTGAAGAAATTTCGTAACGGATAAAAAATCCTATATAAATCAAAAAACTAGTGTTTCAGAAATTCGTCTTCACCAGAAAATCAGTCTTCATTTTGTAATCACGTTAGGAACATTAACAATGTTACTAGGACAATCCCAAATGTATGCTGATATATTTATCACATGATGTCTGCGGATTATCGACCCTACACTAATTTAAGGGAACCAAGCAGATTTTGAAAATATATACTGACTACACAGTGTCTCTCTCTCTCCAAATCTAAAGATAATGAAAAAATATCTGTACCAGAAATTGTAACGGAGTATTTAATAGTAACTATACTAGCACTAACACGATAATTAGGGCTAGGGGCTGTCTTAGTCGGAAAATGCGTGCTTTGAAAAACTTTAAAGAAAAAAAGATTTCAAATCACAAGTATCTGCAATTTATAACATATATATTACTGCTATTCAGCATTGACTGTAGATTTTGGTTTATGGAAGAGAACAGGAAGCTTCCTTTAGCGTTCTTTGTACCAGTGTGCACGGGTCTTAACGTGCCGTTGACGTAAGTAATTGATGACTCTTACTCAGATTGATGTATGGCGACCTGTGTGGCCGCTCACAATGGACCGGCAATCATTAAATTAAGTCTTCCTTAAAATCGCTGTGTGGTCTTTCAATTGAACTTGTGAATAGGACTATTGTGATTGTACACTGACTTGACAGTGACAGTTACAGTAAAGCTACTTACTTGTCAAACATACATTTTGCTAGTATTACATAGTGTGGCTTTAGCCTTACATGGAGTGTACCGGAATATAACTTCTAAATTAAATAAAATGCAGTATATATACCAATCAACATAAATTGTGATAAAAAATATGTTACATTTTGTAGTTTTTGTTTAATATTTCATTCATTGCAGTATTATATTAATCATGAATTCAATAGTATTGAACATAAATATTATTGTCATGAGACCGATATTAAAACTTTACAATGTGTGATAGGAATACGAAACATGAATTAAAATTTATTGCTAGTACTGATGTAATAACCATTTCCTAGAACTCCACGTCGATTTATTACTGATTATTGTCAGTATTAAAGGACTATTTTAATGTTTATCACGAGAAAGTACTATATCATAAACCCCCTCTGTTGGCTTCTTTTAAATATCGCCAGTAAAGCACTATTTCCACAGCTAACGAGTAAAGATAAAAGATAATTATTTGGAATTAAATGTAAGACAACATCAAGAGGTAGAGAGGAGCGTAGTACCTACTCCTGCTTTTCACTAGTTGGACTATTATACCTACCATTAAGCCATAATTCCCATAAGCGTATTGCCATGAAGCACAACTCCTGATTCAGATTGGAAATTTCGAACTTGAATATCTCAATAATATTTTGGCTGGTACCTTAAGACGGACCCTGGTCCTTATGCTAATTATTTGCGCTTGCAACCACTAGATGATTAATCATACAATTTAATTTGAACAATATATTCGTACATACATATACACATACATACATTGAAATAATTCGCTAATCGCTTCTCGCCAATGTTGAGACAATTAGTGCAACAGGAATTTTAATACTTTAATAGTGCAAGTTATTTTAGTCTTCAACTAGTCGGTATTCCAACGGAATTTTTATACTCCGATGTAGTCTTTTAATAAAAGGGATTATTGGGATGCTTTTATTCTTTCTTGTAGAAAATTAAAATCACATATTATCTGCGAATAGCTGGAGTAGTATTAGTAGTTATCATGGATTACATCACAGTTACATCAAAGTTAAAATAGTATCATGTAATCGTGGCAATATCAAAATGTAAGTAGCCAGGTTTTAATAGATAATTTGAACTTTATGATTTTCAAGTCCGTTAATGTGCTGTTAAGACTTCATTGCTGCATTAAATTGTAAGTTATAGCTTGTGATGTAGAATAGCTACGGGCTAATTAAATATTTATAGTCATGTAATTTGCAAGAAAGAGACGTGTGAGCACATAAAACTTAATAATAATTTATTGCAGGTGTGAGCGCTGTCAATTTGCCATAACATGATGGATTAGATGGGGGATGAAGGTTATTGAGACGGGAAAGTTATGGAGCGGTCATGCGGTACGTGGACTGACAGTAACGGCGTAAGTTCGGGAACAATTTAATGTATCGAGATATTACTTTTAGGACCCTTTTCCACTTCGACACCGTCTACTAGTAAGCGGAAAGCTACTGTCACTGGCTCAGAATGTTTATTTATTTAGTACCTACTGAATTGGAACTTTCACGTTTTTACAACAAACACGTGAATGATACGAGTTTTATTGCAATTGGACTTTTTCTACTTTACAGAAATACTATATAATTTTTAACATTAAAACCTACTGCGTTATGGCCACGAATAATGACCAAGATTCTACCACCTTCCAAAGTCATTCATAAATTGTGAGTAATTTGAAAATCCAATCGTAAATCACTTGTGAATAGGCTCTTTAGTAACGCGTTTAATTCGATAAACATATTATCATTGGAAAAACCTGAATGATACGAAAAGTTTTTATTAATCGGTGGTAAATTGCAATCTAAGAATTTGGACCGATTAGTGATTTATGATTGTGACAATATTTTATACTTTTTCGCGGGTTTATGCACGTAATATTTCTATTAGATACTTATGTCGTCCATTTATTTATTCTCGCTATAAATATAATTCCTTTAGCGATATTCAAGTTGCTGCTGCCATGGGTCTCGTGTAACACATTTATGTTCCGAAAAACGACTGGCAAGAAAATGTCGACGACTTTTGTAATAAAATAGTCTTCTTTGCAATAGGGGTGACATTTAAATAATGTACTTGTTTAGTTGCTCTTGTTGAATCAGTTCATTTGTTGGTATAAAATTGTTATGGCATTGTCAAAATTGTCAAGAGTTATCGTTTCGGAATTGATATATCCAACATTTACCTACATTCAGACAAGGTAACAAGAATCAACTAATTCTGGCTTATAGGTACCTAAATTATGATGAAATGCGACCAAACTAGAACAAAATAGGTAAAAACGATGATAAACTTCTCCAGGAGTTTTTTCAATTACTGCAATTCCTGTTTAAGATCTGCTGCCAATAATTGACTTGATTAAAGGAAGCCCATGGCTAACAGTGAGCCTTCAAAAGCTGATGAATGGTTACCTAAGCGAATGGTAACCGTACCCGTTAACTACAGTACTAGTCTCGAGGTTTGTGACGTAAGGAGACTGTCAAGTTCTTTTCGTAAACGTCCGGTAATGTTTATCTTAATCCAGACTATGTGATAGGTTATATATGAAAACATAACATCACGCATGTATTTCTTCAAAGGTATAGACAGAGAATTGTAGTGCTCCCACTTTTAACCAGTTATATATCCCATGGAATAAGGGGCGAGCCTATTGCTATATGGAACATATTATTTTTGACCATTTAACTTCTATGTCGGTAGCAAGCAATTTTCTTCAGTTTTTTAATAAGTATGAAGAATGCTTGTGGGTCTCAGGCCAGGTCAAATCCATGATGTTATCGCATGATAGGACTTAAGAAAAATATTTAAAAATTTAAACGGAGGTTTGACTAGAATGAGCTGCAATGTTTCTGCTGTCTTACCGGTGCTGAAGCGTTTATCATGCCTACTCGTATTTGCAATGAGATCTACGGAGCAAGATATCGTTTGCAGAGCAGTATGTTGAGTGATACCGCGTCGGAAATTGTCGCATTCGTTTGCACGTAGTTTATAATTTTGGAAAATCTCTTTAAAACTTAGCAAAACCAAATAAAGATAAACTGCGTTTATGAAACTTATAGAAAATTAGATTTGAGAAAGTTATAAATTTAGCTAGCACCCAGGATATCTGAAAAGTGAGATTTAATGTGGTGGATCTCCCGATCGGCAGTCGCGCTTACAACCACTCGACCAACGAGGCAGTCAACCTATAAGTTACATGATATTTAATATTTTCGTTTTTCAGTATACAATGCTGTGATAACTACTTTCCTTTGTTTTTATATTATATTTTTTTATGCATATCATTATCCATTGTGGGGCCTCGATGGACCTGTCATCATTAACCTCATATGGTATGTCAACCGAGAAATTTTGTCGGCTTTAACCGTCACAAATTTTAAAATTGCATAAGAATAAAATAACTACAATAGTTGTCAGTATAATTATCTGAATTATTTTTGTGAGAATTAATTATTTTTTTATTATTTTCTATTAATACAATTTTCAGTCGTAAGCTCCACAAATGTTCTTATCATTATTTTTATTAACTCATTTTCTCTATCGGCCTCAGCGGGTTTATCGTCTAAAGTGATAGTCATGGCACGTACACCCCACCTAACTGTTAAAAAGCCGATGAAGTTAATTTTTTTTAAAGTGCACAAAATTAGTGCACAAAATTAAATAACAACTTTGGTTGACCACAATGAAAGAAAACAAATTTGTAATGGGGCTTAAGGCGGGTATGAAAGGGACGTCGAATGTTTGATCGATATTACTACATTTGAAGCTACGAGTATTTCATGTTTGGCTGGGATTTAACTTCGTGAAGATGAAAATCTGCTCCAGGAAAAGACAGGTGTTTTGGGAAATGTCTATTTGATTTGGTGTGGAACACTGGATTAAACGGACAGCGATACACTAGATGACGTTCATATATTTGTGATACGTTCATATAGTTTTACGTTGATATACTCACGCCAATATTTTGAGTTGTTGGGCCTTTATTCAGTTTTATATTAGTCAATTGTTGACTAATAATCTTAATGACTTAGTAGTTCGTAAATATTAATTAAATGAACTCACAAATATTCCTCCAAGAAAAATACATAACTAATTATATAGAGAACCACAGAAAAATCAAATGTGTCATTAAAACAAATTTATCGTTACCAAACATCTAAGCAATCATCGTTAAACGCAATATTGGTATTCCCCACATACCATAAATTATTATATCGTTAATTTCGGCCTTATATCTTATCAGTTAATAAAGCATAATTGTCGTCTTATTTATTACTTTTGACAAATAGATAATAATAGACTATTTGAGGTTTTATCTACATGTCCGCGTTATATCCTTGTGTTATTTGCTGATTTGGATCGCGTGTAGCATGAGGTTCAGCGATATGTGTCAGTCTGTAGGCTAGTTTATGTCTACAGTCATACTATGCATTAAGTAGACCGGTGTATTATGTAAAGGGCATATGAAGTTGTTGATATAAAAGTAAAAAATGTGTATCATTATCATCGGTAGCCTACTTTCGTCCGCTGCTGGAGATAGGTCTCTCCAATAGCACGCCACTAAGCTCGATTTTCAGCTCTTCGAATCCAACCACTGTCAGCTACTTTACGTATATCGTCGCTCCACCTAGCTGGAGGGCGTCTTACACTACGTTTACCAAGACGCGGTCTCCGCACCAGAACTCGTCTACTCTAACGGTTATTGATTTTGCGACAGATGTGACCAGCCCTCTGCCACTTCAGCGGGTGTATGCTTATATAAAAACGTGTATATTAACATTTATTTTATATAAAATTTGTATATCTAATTTTGTAGGCGGAGCAAGAGGACGCGTAATTCAGAATAAGATCAACTGTCAATATTCTTCTTGCAAATAATAACTTATTATTATTACTATACCATCATTTTATGAAATCTGTTTATTCAATATGATCGCATGTGTCCAAGTGTCACGAGACCCATTTTCTCTGCGATCAGCAAATACTTCTATGCCACCAGTGACGTTTGTGTCATGTTTTTCTTTTAAGGCTATGACGGCAATATCATGTGGCAGTTATTCATACAGTTAGTAACAAGAGGATTCCTTATACATATGAGAAACCTGCAAACAATAACTTAACCGTAGTTCCTAATTCCTAATCAATTTGTGTCCAGGCTAGTTTATTTGATAGTTTATGTGGCATTTTAACGATTTTTTTATAATTATTGATAATTATTTACAAATATCTCTAAAAAAACTAGGCGTGACATTCTTGTTTTAAATAGAGGTATACAGTCGAATGGTTGCTATTAAGATTTAGCTCGTCTATTAATACAATATTTTTTCCCTACTCTACAATTATGATCAAGGAAGCCTATTGGTAAGAAGTAACTGCAGATTGCTTCTTGCAAGAAAGTAGACCAGAAGTAATACCTGAGATTCGTCATGGATATGTAGCACCTTTGACGACATTTGATGGCACCTGTCATTATGTTTGTTTTCACATACCTACTCGTACGTACGTAAAATTGTAACATTGTTTTGTATACTTTAAACATTAGCAGTAAAATGTTTAGCAATGGTATCACCGGAGGTAATTCTGGGCATATTCTAAGAGATAACATCACGACTGTAATCCCCGAAGGGGTAGACAGAGGAGTGTGGTATACTCTGACGTTTCACCGG
>DWEC01001072.1:0-14266 GCA_018245735.1 Microceris miodesmiata
TTTACACGAACATGAACACGACCACGCACACGCAGAACACAAATGCACGCACACACATAAACGCACACACACGCGCACGCACACACACACGTACACACACACGTAACAAATAATTTTGGAGGATGGAATCATAACAATTTTGGTAAATGTAGTCATAACAGACTATTTTAGTACCATAGAAAGAAATAGAAATGTAGACATACGATTTAAATTTCCAAGATTTAACTCCTAAATTATCACGTTTCCATAACTGAAACTGTACGTATGAAAGAAACATTATTTCGTGTTATTGCCAATTATTTCGGACGAAGTCGCTGGCACTGGCGAGTATCTAGCCAGCTAGGACGAGGAGGGCGACTAGCTTTTAAATTATCATAATAGCTTTTTAAGTTATGTAATGGCTTGGCAAGTGACATAATGCTGGCAGTCAAAGTTAGAGACCAGGTCAATGAATTCATAAAGATATGCTTGTGTGGACAATTTCTAAACTAGGTTTTTTCCACTTCCTGCCCGCGCGGCGTGATGACCCAGTTCTGTACAACTCAGTATACCTTTATATTTTTTGGAAATAAATCTTTTTACGGTAGTGACAAATATCTTTTGCCTTTAATGTTTTCACCAAAATTATGCACATTCGTCTATTTGCGTTCTTCATTGTTCTAAATCAGTACAAAGTGTTTTACGATTGTATACAAATCGTCCTAATCAGGTCTTTTATTAATCTCTCAGGTTCCTTCTCGTAATGAAAAGGTTTAAAGGCAATAGCTTGTCACGTTGGCCAGTTGCAAATTTGCAGTTCACACGCCATTAAAACAAGATGAAAACATTAAGATTCGTTCCTTCTTCACCACGATTTCCTTCATCGCTGTAGCAAATGAAAAAACGTAACAGCATTTAATAAAATCTAAATATATTATTTTAGCCATAACAGAAATATAACCTGAGGTAGAAACGAAGAGATTTTAGCAAGATTAAAATTTTTATGCATTTACATTCAAAAGTTATGCTTTCGAATAAACCGACTGGTCTGATACTAAATATGCACTTGCAGACTGAAAGCTACGTAAACTTGCAGCTATAGAAAGAGGTATAAAATTGATGTACCCATTCGGAGCTGAGACTACATGAATCAGTTATTTACCTACTTAACCGTAAACAGTCAATAAACGTGTTTGCCTATAGTATCTTTTGTCTCGTTCTTCCGTATACAATTCGCAATGTCACTGAAAGGGATGAAACATGCAATAGTGATTAAGGATATGAATGACAAAGTGATGCAAATTGTTCAAATTATAATTTTTCCTTTTGTGGTCATATGATAATCCGTTTATTGATTCTATAACGTAAACTAAATATTTAAACAAAGTATTATGATGATACAGATATTTATTTAAAAATAAAAAATAGGTATTTGGTTTGAAGGAAAAGGCGTAAAAAATAATGAACGTAACAAGTAATTGCTTTATAAACACTAAATTACCTAATGTAAATAATTATACATAATGTAATTATGTATTGCAATAAATACTAAATTAAATACCATTAAAGCTATGTCAGAATACCGGTTTAATTATTTATGAAAACTTTGTGAGGTACGTAGATTTACTGTTTTCATTATATACCATAAAATTACTGATAAAACAACTCTAGTGGCTAGTGCGTGTCGTAACAACGATTACAAGCGTTATATATAAATATGTGAATATACATATTATAAAAATGTAATTACAAGCGCTAGTGTCAGTCTGCAGTAAATGGTGTCGGGGGTATCTATTACATTTCTCTCCAGCCGTGGAAGATTCTTTCAACAACATCAATCCTTTAATCGTTCCACTATTCGACACGGACTCGGTCTAAGAATCAGCAGGTTTAAAAAAAAATCAGAATCAGACTAGTGGAATACGGATTTTTTATAATAATAATAATGTAATGAGGCAGCTGATAAACAGGCATGTAGAAATGTCTAAGCACAAACTTACGTTAATAATTTCCAATATACTGATAGGGAAACGAACCTAGGACCTCCGGCTCAGCTATCAGAGGCACCAGCCACTGGACACTCAGGTCAGTTATGGTCAGTTTGGAGGTGACCTCTACTCGATTCTGTGTCGCATTGAATTTAAAAACTCTGGATGGGTCAAGAGATGGATAGCGATGATCGAACAGTTCAGCGACGAGCCGAACTAAGCGAGGGTTTCCACTCACCATCGTCCACTTGTTTGAGAGTTTGGAATCCAACTCCCAATAAAACTTCCCCTTAATCAATATCATCAAGTTGTCTCCGCGCATTGGGATTTCTAACTTTTCCAGTTAACCCAAAGTAACACTAAGATTCATTCCTAGGGGACACATTCGGTCACTAAAGTTAATACCTCGGCCCGGTCTCCTCGTTGCCAATGAAATATTTTGAATTATTTTATTTTTTTGGTTATTTACTCCTACGATAAGGACTACGTTGGTCAGATACGGGTAATAAATTTACTATTGTCTACCTGTGTGTGGACATTCATTGGCCATTACAAAACATTATTAAGGTTATACTTCTTTTGTAATACACGAATGTAACGCTAAAAAACCTTCATGGGGAAACTTTCACACCTTGGATTTCATTAAGTTCTTTGAAGTTTGTGTTTAAAATCTGCCAATGTGCTCTTGCCCAGCAAGCAGATTATGGCCTAAACGCTTTTCACTCTAAGAGGAGGTCCGTGACCATCATGATGAACCATGTTCCGTACATACATAATACTCCATTCAATATTTTTAATCTTTTAAGTACATTTCATTCAAAGCAGCACAAAACAATTTCTAGCTTACATTATTCACTCATCAATGCTCGATTCAAACCAACGGAACGTGACAGAACAGGGGTGGAATTCATTTCATACGTACCAGGGGATGTTTCAAGGGGGTGTATTTTTATGATGGGGATGTATTCAATACAGGTAATTCAAACACATCTTGAGATTCGCAAGAATATAATAACGATTGGGGCGTGAGTAATATACAGTAATATACAGTTTGTATATGTATGTGTGCATACCTCCATTGGTGTCGGTCGTTTCGTAAGTTTAGAAATTCTACCATTTTAATATGAATACTCTTGTGAATTTTCAATACATATCTTTAGACTCAGCGTAATGGATCGATTCTAATTTATGACAGTAGATAATAGTACATTCTGCATAGTTTTTCTTATATTTCTGTAAACAAGGTGTGTCACAGCATTAGTGAAAATTTAATCAACTTTATTAACGTTAACCCGTTTAGATTTCTAATGTTGAACAAGTATCTCCTCCCAAAATAATTAGGGTTAGGCCATAGTCTCAAACTAATGATGATTAATTACTCAACGCAGCCAGACCTTAGTCTATAGGTATTATTAATATTACATAGTTATCTAAAATATTCGAATTAGTGCTATGAGTTTTTTTTAAAATAAATCAATTGTTCTCAAATCGAAAATGATAAACGTTTCAATTTAAAATCTATTATGCATCTAGCATCTAGGAGTGTAAGGGTTCCAATCACCATCTCAGAAGTCCAAGTCAACCTCATCTGCACGTGGTGCACCCCGCTATACCAGACGAGGCTCTGGCGACCGGCAGCAGCGTCGGCGGTGCGAAAAGCCGTGCTCTGCGATCTCCAACCCGCATGCCCAGCGTGTAGATTGCGGGCATAAACCCCTTTTGGGGAGGCCTATGTTTAGCAGTGGACTGAGATAGGCTGCTGATGATGATGAAGTATGACAACAGAAATCTACATACACATTGCAAAATTTCAAAGTGCGGACCGAAGTTTAGGTGAACGCGAAAGAAATCGGTTAGGTTAGGTTAGAACAGGGACCAACAATTCACGAGCCGAGCGTCCTCTGCCTACCCCTTCGGCGATTACAGGCGTGGTATTATATTTTAAAAAATACATACATTCCAAAACTACTTTAATTAAGTATTAAACGTAGATAAATGAATACATTTCTCAATACAACAGATGCTTGGCATTTAAAATATCTTTCCTCTGAGCCGGCTGTAACACAAATTTGCTCATAAAGTAGTACTACAAGAAGGACGCAGTCCGAAATGAAATAAATTATGGCGGACGCGCCACTCAGTGGCTGTCGTCTGCTAAAAACGTTTCAACTGAGATGGATCTATGTATTTTATTTAAGGTAGTTTTTGGCCGTTTGTAACAAGAAATCTTGATGTATTTCCTTTAGTACAAGAATGGTACAAATTCGTTATAACTTTATCATTATCAATATTTTTGTGTTTACATGGTTGGAGACGGGTCTCCTTTCAGTATGGCGAGGGTTAACGCCATAGTTCGCCGCGCTTGCCATGTGCGAGTTACCAGTAGGAGGCTTAATATGGCTTCAACAACGTACAATATAAAAGAAACAGTTTAATGGATGCACCTCACAGCAACTTATTAATTACTATTTTTTATGATAGTAACATCATATACTAAACGTAGGTAGGTAATTCTGCATTTACTCTCAATATAATAATAGATCCATTTATCATTCCACTGTTGCAACATGAAATCACCTTTAATTTATGATTAATTATTTTTATTATCGCGTCATCACGCGAGCCCTGAATGGGGTAGGCAAAGAGCACCGACAGGTAATTATCTCAGAACGGTACTTATCTCTATCTTTCTAAATCACAACAGCCATATACCCATAATACAAAGATACACCGTCATTTTCCTTCCTTACCTAAAATATCCGAACAGTAATGGAACCAGGACCCGTCGCTGCTATAGCATTACAACCACTGAGCTATTGTGGTCAAACGGTTAATCAATAGTGCCTTGTCAAATTAGATTTTTCCTTGTGCTGCTAGGGGCTAAATTGAATAAGTTTCTGTGAAAAACTTCATCAACTATCCTATCAAGTTGCCGAACTTCCTGAAAGCGGGTCCATTCCTTCAGTAACAGTTGTCATGTGGCACTCAAGTGACAATGTCAATAGGACTTCACGTTTGTAATGTTCCTATTGTATTACTGGGTAAAGTGATTATATGACATGCTATAATTATTGTTAGTGAACCGAGTATCATCATCAATCATTACAGAAAACTTTGACATCGCTACTTGTAACACCTCTATGTACGATTCTGTTTTTCTTCGATATACTAGTATATATCTATTTAAAAATGTAATTTTATAATTTGTATCTTACTGGACAAATGGGTTTTCTGGAATTGGGTATTTCATTCCAACACCAATCACTAGTTTCAAATCGTAATATGCCTTCCAAAACATGAAGACGTTTGAAGATCGTAGTACATCAAAATATGCGTTTTACATTGGTTATATTAATTAATTTTGTTCTGCTGTGAACATTTACCTACTGTGATAATTTTGTGCTATCATCCTTTGGCCTACTTACCAGTTCGAATGCGGAAAACACGGATTCTCAAAATTAAGTCAAGCTCTGCACTGAGGTTGAAGCACCTCGTAACAGGGGGTAGAGTGTCATGCTATTGGTGCTTGAGCACGTCGGTCCCGAAGTGGCCCTTGGGGGTTCCGATGATAAGGAAATAGAGATCGCCCTCGGGCTTTTCTTTATAATTGAAAACGTTTCAGACCCATGGGCCCTCTCAGCGAGTCGCTCTGAGGATTAAGGGTCCTGTTTCCGTGGAAGCATATCATCGTAACCTAGTAGACGTCGATAATGAAGCTTTAGTGACGCCTCCCATATCATCCTATAATAGATTTGTTTCTGCCTGAAGTTTTTCGTGCAATTTTGCAAAATATGTATATTACCCACGTGCAGCATTACGTACCCATGTACGTAAAGCATTTTAGGTATAAGATACTGTTTAAATTTAGTACATCAGCATACACCAAATTTCCACTGGCAAGGTAATTGTCGTATCAGATCATTTTAACGATTGAAAACAATGGACCGGAACAAAAAATACTGTAAATCGTAAAGACGGAATGTCACGCCTATAATTCCCGAAGCAGTAGGCAAAGGAGTGTAGTACACTTTCCCGGTTCACCAGTTACGTTTAAGTACCATGGAATAGATGGTGAGTCTATTGCCATACACGGGGCACAAATCCAGACTCCGAGTCACTACTAGAAATTCTAAAGTAGAAAAATCCAATAGTACCCGACACGAGATTTGAACCCAGGACCTCCGGAGCGGCAGTCCCGCTTGCAAACACTCGACCACCGAGGCAGTCTAATTATAATTAAGTCAAATCTCAAGTACAAGTATAATTCAATCGTAACTTTAAAATATATAATATTCGTTAATCATATTATAGTAATGGAAGTATAAATGTCACATCCCGTAAATGAGCCCCAACTAACGCCTTTATGTAGTATAACTATTAAAATTCCAACACAAAAACTGTAAACTATTTTCGTGCTACGTCCAAAGTTAACATTTCAGACACTTGTCATACGCGAAATAGTATAAGTTTAATCTCGCATGTGGGTAAGCAGGTCGTGTAATTCTGTGTATTGTTGTTGTGCGCTAGTTGCGTTTTTTCCGTAGTTTGTGGTCGGACACAGTTTATTAGAAAGTGCATAATATGTAGCATCTGCAGATAGCTCGGATGTTTGCGAAATGAATATCTCTGCGACTCTCGATACTGTTTCGTGTAATATAAGTATTCCTTCAATGCGGTCTAGTATTGTGATCACTTCACTCAAAAGACAGGTACGAGCGTGAAGCAGAGCTGGCATCAATTTGAAAGAAGAATATAATCTGCCGGGCCGCGGCGCCCGCTGGCTATTCCGGCACAAAGGAATTATGTATTGTGTCTGTAATAATCATTTAAATAGCGACACGGTTTCTTTTGCCTGATAGTAAACAGCTCTGCTATTGTAGAATCTTGTACATTTTTTCTTTTCTAGTATCATTAATAACGATATTGTGAAAGATCATATACGGCCACCTGAGCCCAAAGTAGGCTTCTAAAGAGTGAGTTATAATATCCACACGGCTGATAAACTACTTGCCTACATATTAATAAATACTTTATACATTTTTTCAACTAGACACAGAACAAATACTTATTGGTCATGACACAGATATTTTTCTTGAGTGGGAATTGAAGCCACTATCCTTCTCTGATATGAATGAAGTTGTTAACATTGCATTTGGTAATCATATCAGCTTTTACTTTTACTACACTGCTGGAAGTATACTTTTCCTAAAGTGAAATCGGTTTGTTTCCAATTTTTCTTATCTTTTATAATGTAATTTCACGCCTGTAATCTCTGAAGGGGTAAGCTGAGGAGTGTAGTACACTCCCACGCTTCACCAGTTACGTTTAATTCCCATGGAATAGGTGGAATAGAAATAAAATTTTTGATGAAGTTGAATATTAAGAATTTTTGATGTTATTGACATTATGACCACTATATTCTACCACATTTTAATCATTGGCTAGTTTTTTCACGGTCAATTACTTGTGCAAAAACGAGAGACAAGGCCATGATTACTTAGACCGTGTCCGTAGAGCCGGCCATCGAGTTTTTACGATACCTAAATGTCTATAATATGAAACTGAATTTGCATTGTCGTTGAAATAGTCCGGCTGGAGGATCATTGACCTAGAGTGGACAACGCCGATACTGGTAGCGCCGGATCTCAGAGCAATTCTAACGCTGCGGCATCTACCTACCCACTTACTGGCTACGTATGTTTATAACAAGTTCAATCAATCGTTATACACATTGATAGAGTTTTTTTTATAAAAGTTGTTATTAATCGAATAATTTGCAAAACACACTCGTCTTTGCCAGGCACATGATAACCGTAGAAGGATCGTCTTTCTGAGGGATTTGTGGTGCCTTCGTTTCTTAGAAAGTGAGAGGAAGACTTAATATCAAAGCCGACGACATCATTATGACTCTGCTACTATTGCAATGTCTATGGGAGATGGTGACCGTTTACCATCAGCTGGCCTTTCTGCCCGTTTGGTACAGTAAATTTGTAAAAAATTGTACTGTATTAGTTGACACCTTGTGTGACAGAATCTTCAAATAGACGAATACTAGGTTCAAAATTACTTTGGTACTATCGTCTGCAGCGGAAAGACAACTTTGTTCGTAAGCTGCAAATTCTTATTGTCATGTTTGTGATTTTTTTGTGAACAGTACCAAATCGATCACTTTAGGCATAGGAATGGATTGTGTTGGTTATTTGTGTACAGTACAAGCGTCCGTGTCTTTGTAGATATGGACGTGTACCCGCATCTTCCTGTCCTTATATTTTGAATGGAGGTATTGTTTTCAGTTGGTCCAATCAGTGTTAGTCGTTGAAGGCATCCATCTATGCGCTTTTGGGAAACCACTGTTAGAAAAGCCTTTTCTAGCCGGCATAGTTTAACATATCCAGAGCTTTCTAAATGTTTATGAAATATGTACTTTTGAACTGTTTATATCGAAATTTATACATAACATAGTCAAGCCTTTAAGAGGTCGGCAAAGTCTGATAAATTTCATATATACTTTTCCCCTGCGACTGCAACAAACATAATACTTTTACTCCGCAACCCATATTAATAACATCACATAAATTGTAATAATAATAGCTTGGTTAATTATTAACGGATTTGGAAATTGACACGATCAACCCTAATAGTTATAATGATGTACTTGTACTGAATACTGTCGACATTAGGCCGCGTTGCTGTTTGATTTTGACACCTAAACCCAAAGCTATCATTACAAGTAAAGCGTCTTGTACATAAGACGATAAAAAGTATCAATAAACCTATTTGTCACACGTGCTCGGTGTATGAACACGTACGTTAACATCCGCGTTGGCTGAGGTTGCATTGTACCTCTCATCGTTTGATTGACATACGTTGTCTGAGGTCGCAATATAATGCACCTCATCTAATTAGTCAGTACGATAAACGGAATCATACAAACCGGCTGTCTCTTTTAATTATATTATTATTGACATAACTTCTGGACACCAGCCCCAGAGCAGCACATTATTTAATGTATGGACAATCAACGTCTATTCACCAGGTTTTCTATATATAATTTGTGTTTGCTCACTGTGTTGCTCAATGCTATCCTGTCATGCGTCTGTCATCATCAACACCAACTCTTATCGTTCCACTGTGGGATACAGGTATCTTGTCAAAATGACAAAGTACATATTAGTTATATCGTAGTCTGTAACGCTGGCTAATGCGGATTGGCAGACTTCAAATGGAATGTTGTGAAGAATTGAGATGAAAATTGTAAAAAAAATAATAGTGAACCCTAAACTTAACGTGTAAAAGTCAATACCGAAACGATGTGTACTAAATATTGCCCGCTAAAAATTTATTGACAGTAGTCAGTGTAACTGGTAACCACATTTTATTTCAAGTTACATAAATGTTGGATCTATGTTTTATATTCTAAAGTTGTGCTAAATGTTGCTCCTTGTAGGGGTACAGAGAGACTGAGGAGTTACAAAGTTCAAAGAGTAGGTCCTGACAAAGTTCTGTCGTTTCAACTACTTTCATCAAAGGCATCCTACTCGCTCGTTACCTGTTAAAGGTCATACATATTAACGATGCTCTTGACCCGGCCTTGTTTTAGGACATTCGCAATTTGTTAGTCTGCTACTTTATTTTTAAAACTCGTTTTATAAGTTTGAATCGCAGTTCTACTTACCCAAACACTTTTTTCTAAATCTTAGTTACATTTATATCTTAGTCTAGATCTTTTATTCCACGTCGTTTGCTTGGCATATTTTTGTACTGAAGACTGATTTTAGTATTAATATGTTAGGTACTAATTATAGTAGTAAAAATTAAATAACTATTCCACTGACACTGACACTGATATATAGAAGGTGAGTGATGATTTTCTTTCGTTGTACGATTTATTACATTTCGCTATCGGTTGAGACAAAAGTGATGGCGAACCGAGATAATACGAGCCAATTTCCCCACACGGCGAAATGGAGGGTGACAACAAAGAGGAGGCGACTACTGAAGAAAGGACCCATTAGCGTAAGGTGAAACCCGACCATAAGGGCTCTACAGAATGAAATATTTTGAGAAGGGCCATTATTAAATATTCCAGCCATTACAATGATTATTTTTCGTACGCGCTTCGTAAGGGAGGTGGTTTTTAAGGATTCGTAAAATAGATTTAAATAAATTGAATTCGGTAGCAAATTTTTGTACCTACCTACCTACCTACCTATAAAGCTATGTAATTCGTATACTGTACATGCACTTGGATTATTAAGTCGTTTGATTGTAAAGAATTATTTCACCCTTTTTGTAACTCCACTAGGCATTGTTACATCATATTATTTAAACCTTATGAATTTTCTTCTGAAATAACTACGAAAAATATTAATTCTACTAGCTTTTGCCCGCGGCTTCGCCCGCGTTGGTCTGCCACATAAATTTCGTGGACACAGTTCGTGTATAGCATTTTTAAACTCATGATGATAACTTCGAAATTATAATTCAATGATATCTGTTCAACGAATTCACCAATTTTAATGATGTACAGATCATAAAGTAGCAATAATTAAGTGGCATCTAACCACAAAAATGACAGCTAACCTCAAAAATTAAAATATAAAAAAGGACAGAAAAAGATAATTATAGATATAGAAAAATTCCAAACAGCTGAAACTAGTCAATTGGATTGGATTAGATATTGCCATGACTGTGAGTAAAAAAACTAAGGGTTGGAACTTCATTACTGGAATGCTAGATGACGTTGAAGTAGCTATATTTTGAGATTTTTTTGACAAAAATTTTTATTATCTTACATAAAAAATATTTTTTTTTACTAAAAAGTATCCTATGTTACTTCTAATACCTCCAAGAACATGACCAAAATTTCAGGATGATCGGTTGTGTAGTTTTCGCGTGAAAGCGGCATAAACAAACTTACGTTCGCATTTATAATATTAGTATGATATGAATGTTAAATCAACACAAATTGTATATATTTTTCGCTTATCGAAGTTACTTGTAACGGCTATTATGTTATATAATTAGTATAACCAGAAAATTATCAATTTGTAAGTAACATGAACACGTTACAGGACCCATTAAAGGGAATCGTGTTTGTTAAGTGATAACTGAACGTGAAATGATTATATATGTAAACATTATAATGGAAAACGGGTTAAGCAATCCTAATAAATCTTAGCTTACAACACGAATTGCGCGGTTAGCGTTAAGCTGTGTATGCACTGGACGGGTTTGCTTTTAGGGAAACGCACCCCAAGCACGTGAACATGGCATTTTATTTGATAGTACACTGTTATACAATGCTGCCAGTGTACTCACTTTTAAAGATATGTATATTATATTTTATATGGTTATCATATTTTATTAAAAATAGTAAATTAGAATTAACCCGCATATATAAAAATCGTTCAAACTATTTAGTATATAAAGTGTGAAAACGGCCATGCAATACCTATAGCCTTAAATGAATGTTGATAGAGACACATGTTTGGCACTCGGTGCTCTCTGTCTACCCCTGACCGTACACTACGCGCACCTGGCGTGACGATATATTAATAATAATAACAGTATTAAGTATATTGTTATAACTAAACCGTTTGTGTGCGTTTCGGCCTAACGTATGAGTGGTTTTGATTTAGTTTTGGGTAGTTATGCATTAATAATAGGAATATATTGTTGTCCATTGGCTTTACTGAAATTTCAGTTTGCTTTATAACGGGTAGAGTGATTTTAACAAATTAATATATTCTCACATATGTCACAAAGTTGCCTCTAGATGCTAGCAATATTAATAAGAAATACATTATATCATTTTGTTGCATAAAAAATACTAAGACACTTATAACTAAAGAACTTTAAATGTAACATCACGCCTGTATCTTCCAAGATTTAGCCAGAGAAGTGTAGTGTCCTCAAATGTTTTACCATTTACGTTATACTTTCTAACAAGGAATGGGCGGCAAGCCTATTATGAAGCTTATATAAGATTATTACTATGATTGCAAATGCAATGAAAATTACTGTATAATTTGGTTAATATGAGAGGAAAACGGCAATATTAGGCCCGGATGTATTTGAATCCCAGTGTAGTGGTGCCCTATTGATCCTTTTGAGAAATAGGACTGTACGTTGTGGTCTGCTATAGCGGCTCCCACTGATACCGCCACGCGCTGCTGAATTTCTAATGTACGAGAGGATAATGAAATGAAACAGACTTTTAGACGATTCTTATAAATATATATTGTAACGCCTTTTTCCTAAACGGGTAGGCAGAAGGTAAATAAATGTGACCATCGGTTAGGGTCGCGGTATACTTCTTTCGCCTTTTCCACTTTTATTAAAGGTGCAGGCAGTCTTGTGTATGTACCTACTCAGGGCTTTTTTTAATATAATTTTTAGTTTTTTATAAACTTAGGGTAGAAGGCAGTGTTGAACCTCTATTACGTGCTTAAGGGCTTGAATAATAGCACCGCTCACAGCCAATCCATTTACCGAAAGGGCCAAGGTTGTGTTAACTAATAAAATTATTATCACGCGTTTTGGCCATTTTGGCAGTGCGCACGAATGAAATATATCTTATTGCAAGGTCTCGTCCTAAACCAACTTCCCGCAGTCGTTTTTGTTATCCCTTATTTGGAGTTAAGGTGAGATCTTCAACGGTAGAGAAGTATTTAGATGAGTCAAGTACTACTGAAGCGGTATATACTTAAGGACGGTGTAGAAACGTGCGATATATTGATTAAAAACTAACTTGTACCGCTGTCTAACCGCTACGGAGCAGCGTGGAGCACTATGGTCGTGTTTGCCGCAGGTATCCTTAGCTTAGCTATTAGATATTAAAAGAGAATTGGTTACATTGATGTTAGTAAGTATGTTGTATTTAAATATAAATTCATTTCACTGTAGAGTATAATGGAAACTATTGTATTTGAAGGCATTATGTATATTTGATTTTTAGAAACTTGATTTTAGTGGCCCATTGAAACTAAAATGTATCTTTTGTGTTCCATAGTTGAAACGGGAGGCAACAAAAAACATCGTTGTTTTGCAAATACTTGCACGTATTCTAACCTTGGGCTGCCTTAAAGTTCTATTACCATTGGAATTACGGTGTCAGTCCGATATCGATGCCCTATCATGCATCACGCAGAAGCAATCGTCCTGTCGCACCGTCAGCATTCAATCATTGGAAATTAAATTGATCCATTACTGCCCTCAATGTGCCGTTCAATGACACTTTCACGTGATCTAATTTCACGCTGGTCACTTGGGTTATATATTATGAAGTATTTTAAGCTATCATTTTAACTTTTGGATCACTGAGTGCGTGTGCCATACCTGTGTGAGTGTGCGCATAGTAGATGAGTGTGTGTGTATGTGTGTGTGCATCACTGCGTGTATGCCCGTCTGCGTTCGTGACGGAGTGTATAATTGCGTCCGTGCATATGTAGGTGTGTTAATTGGGCGCTGAGGAATCTACCACCTAATATTACTCACATTATGTTACCACTCCCAAGTTGTAGTAACTTTGAAGGCCTGTGTCCTGGCATCTAAAGAACTATACTAGTACTTCTGCTTAAAATTATAAATAAATTGTCGTTTAACAGGCGGGTTGAAGAAATGGACTTCACTCGTTATAAACTGTAAGGTACACATAATAAATATTTTCTTTCTGACTTGTATTTGATAGAGCTTGTGAAAGAAACATGCCGTAGTTCTTTGTATACTTGTAGTAGCTTCATTTGTCATGGAGTGGAAATTAAAATTTTCTCGTTACTGTCACGTCCAGACGGTAATGACTTTCTGTGAAACACCGCCTTCGTCCTCCGTGTTCACTGTTCAAACATTTGTTTCGGCCTTCGCTATAGAAATAACCATTTAAATAAAAATCTGTGTAAACACGTATATAAAACTTTATTCTATAATCGACAGTTAACATTGAGTCTAGAAATTAGATGTTATTATTATAAATATCTTTTTATATATAATAAAACTGTAACGCAGTTGAATTTTTTTGTACTAGACAAATAAAAAGGAGTATTTCCGGGGACTGTTTAGGACCAGGTGAAGCTAATGGCCGCCCATAACGCAGAAGTTACTGCACAATAAAATATAATTAGACGTGGTTGTAATTTAGCGGGGTGTACTATAGACTATGCTATAGAGAGACGGAATTTAACGTAGGTAAGTGTATTTTTGTACAAGCCTATATATTTTACAGCAGTGATAGCCTAGTGGTTAAGAATTCAGCCTCTCACTCCGGAGGTCTGGGTTCAAATCCATGGCGCGCACCTCTT
>DWEC01001073.1:0-14264 GCA_018245735.1 Microceris miodesmiata
TGGCTTAGTACGAATTTATAATGAAATTCTGAAATTACAAATTTAAAAATAAAACATTGAATCGCGTTTGTGTGTTGAAGTTCTTTCATCAAACGCAAATTAGCTTTCAGTGTGTACGAGCTAGTTCATTAAACTTGCAGCGTGTTTTTTTTATGCGTCCTTTTCGTTTGTATTGTGAATAAAAGAGTTGAATGTAGAAAGTCCGCAATTACGAGTTTAAATTTTCAATTGAATTCGCGTAGGCAGCAGCTGATTATCAAAATTTTGCGTGTAATTAAATTACTCATGATGCTGTCATGATAAACATAAACAAATTACAATCAGGTAAATGTTCTTGTCTAATTTCGAGGTTGTCAACGTATGCTGAATCGCCTCGAAATGAGGCAGAAATGTTCTGTACGAATCTATACGTATATTGAAATGCTGGCTTAAACCGACAAATCACGTTTCAACAACAAATTTAGCTAGCAGTTTGGTGCACCAGACTTGATCTGGCGCTAAATTCGTCCCCAGACTACATTTAATGCATCCAGTTATAAATTCATGCACATATCAAGTGTGCGACGCAGTGTGCCTTCATTACAGGCAACGTCACTTTTAGGTCACGAAATTTCATTTTTTTTTGTTTAAAAACACTAGTAGACAGTTGTAAAAAAGATGCAAGGGCACCTGTACCAGGTTTTTAAAATATTATGTGAATATGCTATAGAAGAAATCTGTATTGATAATTAAAAAAAATGATAATTATTTAATAATAATTATAAAAAGTGTTCTGAGACGCTAAATGCTACCCATGGATATTTAATGTAAGTCTTTTTCGCTTCAAAGTAATTTCGTTAGCTAGTATGTCATCTGTAGTCGAACCGTGAATATGGAGTTCCACCACATTTATTTTAAAATTTGCTAGTAAATTTATCTGAGTCGAAATTTTCTGCCCCAGCTGGATCTAATGAATCCAAAATTCTGCTAAATATGAGTTTAGATCTACCTTTGTACGTTAAAATATAATTTTTTTAATTTTAAGCAGTTTTTATATATCTAAATACTGTTTAAAGTGAAGGAAATACGATAAATGATAAAAAATACGCAAATACTCGTACATACATAATATAGACATTTTTCAGACTTATATAAGTACAGTTATATATATTGCTGTGAAAATGTAAGTAAAGAAAGAAAAGCGAAAGAGAAAAACACGAACGAAATTTATCACCCCTACAGCTAAAGCGTTTCCATTACGCAAATGGGCTATATACTATACAAAAAAAACTTTAATTTAAATGCAAGATTTTTACTTTTATAAGCCTTTTTATAAAATGTTTCCCGTATCACGTCATGCGGGTAATTGAGGTCGTTAAGCAAAAAAATGCAGGAGCTATTAAAAGTTTAAAGACCGATCAGCGATCGCTGTATTAAATCGGCGTCATTACCCGCTTAACGGCCCTTGTTTCACCGTTTAGGAGAAACGAGTGCCGTCAGCGAGGGTGACATTGTCGCTGTATGACAATATGGAAATATAATCCTATTGTCATAAGACCGCTGATTTTTGTTCTGCTTTCCCTGCCGCTATCCGGTTGCTGCCTTTCTTTATAGATAACTAGCTGTACCCGGTGCGCGTTGCTACGTCAACAGCTAAAATAAATAAATATCATATTCGTTTCCCCTGTGTAAAATACATGGTCATACTGATTTTCATGACAATCGGTTGACCGAGGCAGAAGTTGCTACTCTGCAGCGCCACCAGGTGGCGAGTGGCATCAATGAGCATATTATACAAATCTCTGTGGAAAAATACGTATACATAAATACCAATTTTCATAATAATCTATAGAGTCGTTTTTGAGTTCATCGATAACATACAGACAAACAGTCATTTTTATATATTAAAATGATAATCGGTACAGTAGTTTTTGAGTTCATCAATGACATACAGACAAACATTCATTTTTATATATATAGATAATGACTTAGATATTAACATTAAAAATACGTTTACAGTTTTAGTGTAGCATTTCTTTAATGTAATAGATCGTTTCCTCAAGTGTGGAGATATGTAAATTTTAAAAAGTTACAAATAAATGTATTTTTTATCGATAACCAAATTGAAAACATTTATCTCACATTTATCTTACTTTGACATTTAATTTCATCATATTTATATGTTTAGTATACAGATGCTGGCTATCTCACTATTGAAATCATTATTTCTTATAGTTTTTTTTATAACTTGGCTGGTCATTCAGAGGAATGAGCCCTTAAATTAAAGTCCCTATACATTTGAAATTGGACTTAATTTGTAGATTATGAAGTAAACCAAAATTAACCTTTAATTTGGTTTCAAAGTTATACAAAACTTCACATGGAGCCCCTGGGATGTAACAGATGAACCAGGGGTTAAATAGGTATAAATGGGTCAATTTTAACAAAAAATAACGTTTACTTTTCCGGCCATGTTTAAATTAACATTTTTCAATTTTGGCTTCTTAATTATAGTAATAAATAGATGACGTCAAAATCTTATATTTTAAATAAGTATCTGTATATTTATGACAAGTCGTCATTGGCACCTACATTACTGTTTAATTAATGTTACATTCTAAGACACTTCACCTGGTATCTATCTGGTTTTAGATTGAGTTTCGGCCTTTGAATAAGTTAATTATTGAATGATGTTTATAATTTAAAAGACCTATGTAACATTGATTTCAGTAAAAAGATTGTTTCATTTGTAATATTTTTTAGTTTACACTCAGATAAATCGATTTATTGTGAACCTTAACGAATTTTAAATTCATGGTTATATACATATTTGTGTTATGATAACATGAGCTTTAAACATACATTTATTTCAATAGTCGAACCGCAAGTCTATATTTGTGATAATTTAGTTTTTGTTTTTCCATCTGTTTTAAGTTTTTGATGTATGAAATGAAATTTTATTTTCTATGATTGATTAAAGAAACAAATTAGACTTCACATATTAAATGTAATTATTCTTTAATCTCAGTATATACAGTAGGGATTTTTGTAATTATAAATAAATGTGAAATAAATATTAAATAAATAAAGATCATGCAAAAAAGTTGTGATTTTCAAAACAAAATTGAATAAAGACCCATTTAAACTAATAATTTGTTTTACTTTTTATACTTTTGGCTTCTATGCGGTTGTATATGGCACGGTGATTATAGCAGAAATTATATCAAGCCGTTTTAAGTAAACAGGTGGAGACATATCTAACCTCAGATTCGGAAATAATATTACTTTATTGTACTCGTTTGACAAAGCTGTCATTTTAGGAACAGGTTTCGTTTTATATAAAAGAACAAGTTCTGATAATTGACGAACTCGAGGTTATTAAACGTACTGATATAATTACTACACTATGATACCTACATATAAAATATTTGACTGCTGTACACATTTAAGATACATCGTTCAATTAAATAAAACGCAACAGCTGCTTAAACGTCATATATTAATGATCAACAATTAAATCTAACAGCGTGATTATCTTATTTGCCAAAGCCACCCCTGCAATTGGGGCTGCTTTCCACAGTCTTGTCACTGGCCTCCCATTGTTGCGGTGTTTTCGCCACTATAGACAGAGCGTGTATCTGAGTACGAATTTCTTCTCGTAACACATCATTTATTAATCGATGCCGCTAGATTGAGAAAAAAAACAAACTGAATACCTTGGTTTAAATTATATAATACAATTGTCGCTCTTAATCAAACATTGCTCATATCCGGTTCTAACTAGATACATGTCGAACATTCATTTAATGTACTGCAAAATATTTTAAAGAGGATTGTTGAACATGGTCAAGCAGCAAGTAATTTAATTTAGTTCATAATAATTGAAAATTGAAGTAAAAAAATTTAAATTTGGAAGTTTACATAATAAAAAACATGATTAATACATAATAGTAAAATATGTGCTTCCACTGACAACCAGTATGGAACATATTACACTATTTGCAACAAAATGTACTTATTAGAAATGTGCACATCAGACATTTATAACTGCTATGAACTGATTTCATCCACGTTCAGGGACATGTAATCTGCTGTGTCTACTTAACAACAAATGATCTCATTATGCATTGAGCTTCTGATAATCCTAAGTAACAATATTGCATAGGTACAATAGATTTCAAATAACATCAAATAATCAGTATCTGTTGCATACAATACATTTTAAATAACATTGAACTGATTCTTTCACATATAATATCAACTTTTAAATCACACAAAAAAAATGTTATTGTGAATTTACAATTAGTCAATACACTTCTACTCTTTACTACTCTCATATTTTACTAACCTTTAGTGATGGTAGACCTTCAAATTTGCTTGACACTACCACAATTTTGAAATGTGTTTCAGAATTCTCGGGAACATTGTGCATATGTGATTCATTTATAATTTCTATACGGGATGTTCCTAAAGCTGTCTGCAATTTTTCGCGGATTTTTATTTCTACTGGTCCAGGGTTGGACGACATAGTTCTTTGTACTATGTGTAAACCTGTGAAACAAGATAAATTAATTATCTCACAGACATAATTACTATTTGTTGTCAATGTACTACATTTCTCTACTTACCTCTTCAGGGATTACAGGTGTGATAATATTTAATAATATTATCACACCCTTAATGTACAAATAGTATGAATAGAATACATAAAAGAAAACAATTCAATTAGATACAACATATTGTGTCCATCAAATAATCGAATGTGACTGAATATTGCAATAATAAGCCCCTTCATACAAACAGTATTATAATTCTTCAACTTTTGATTAAATAGGCAGGCCATCTACAGTACAGGTTTACAAATAGATAAAGTATAAAGTACTGCTTGCTGCTGTATAATTCCTTAGATCAGCTCTCCAATTTAGGACACATAGCTGAATGTAAATTACTTGTAAACAAATAAACAGTAGACATTTTAGAGTCTATGACAAGGTAGTATAATAAAAGAGGTAAGTGTTTTGATGTGGATTCTATTCCTGTACATATACAAAAATCTCATCATAATAAGACTATTAGAGATTTATAATCCAACAAAATGTTAGTGGGCTTCATTTACACTTTAACACCTCAGTAATATAATAAAGTTTACAGTCTAGTTTGTAAGATGTCATGCAATTTTTATCTTGTTAAATAACCCAATGAAGGGCACTGTTACCTTGACCGTTAGTTTTTTAAAAACACTGGTTGTTCAAACTTGAAATCATTTTTTATTAACGAAACCACGACGAGATAGTAAAAAGCACGCAAATTACGAATGTTATGAAATATATACAACGTACTTACCTAAAGGATAATTATATGACAACAGCTGTTTTCTTAGTAGCATCTGTATGAGGTTTTGTTATAATAATTGAGTTACTGGCCTATAATTTAATTTAGAAATAATAGCCTTTGAAAATGCAATACTAACAGCTGTTTTGTGTCATCTTGACATTGACACATGCACATAACCTGCCAATGTGACATAAAAAATTACGTTCCTTTTTATAATATCATGTCGTGGTCCTAAGTTTCAATTATTTCCATAATAAAAAATAAATAATTATATTATTTTCGCTAATAATTACGATTATTTGTGTTCTCCAATAATCAGCTTCTACGTAGCTAATATGATAAATAGTCGCGTATATGAATCCCTGATATATATATTTTTCTTTGAACAATTACAAGAGGTTTTTAAGTCTTCATGTTTTTACAATACTTACAATATTTACATTATTTAAACTCAATACATATTTGATTGAAATTTTTAAATGCAAATCTAATCAACAATCAACATCATCATCAGCCTACTTCCATCCACTGCTGGACTGCACACCACTGAACACGATCTTCAGCTCTTCGCATCCAACCACTGCGGCGTATGTACAACTGAGCCAACAACGGGCCTCAGGCCCACCTCAGGTGCTTCACGCCCTTGCACGCTCGTCCCTTTGACGGCCGCCCGCTCCCGCGGGAGCTGGAGGGGTTGCACGATGCCTAGTGCGTGGTCGGCGAGTGACGACCAAAGACATCAACACCGTCTAACGACGGGGTGAAATCATCGGGGGGCAGTTGAGCCCCTGAGACTGCCCGGGTAAGGAGGGAAACCTCGGGGCCCGTAACCTCACACCCATGCGGTGAAACCCGTGGCGTACGAACGACTGTCCTGTCCTGTCCTGTTCAGCCACTGCCATTTTGCATATATCGTCACTCCACCTAATCAACAATAATGACATCAAAAATAAATATAAACAAGTAGCTTACGTTCATGTTAGCTTTTACAGACATTAAACATAATTTACTTCGTTACTGATTAACCATATAATTACAAATATAAATTAATAAATGATCAAAAAAAGTAATAAAAGTCACATAGAATAAAAATAAAGAATAAAATGTATCAAGTTTATGAGGTTCTCGCAATATTAACTGTCATAAAAGCACAATAAAGGAGCCTAAATCGTAAATTATAGAACAATAATATCTTCCCCATATTTTTGTTTACTATATTACTTTGTCATTATGATGATATAATGACAAAACCTGAACTATACTATATAACAGGGATTAAATTGTATATTAAATTAATAAAATTAATCCTCACCGATCAAAATCCATGTAAACCTATAAATCAAACAATGGACGGGGTATCATTTCAATATCTATTAAAACGATTTATGGCAAAAAACAAAGTGCGGATGTCAAACGGATATTATTTTAGCGCGCCATACATCACCAAAATAGAACTGGACAGAAGTGCAGTGTGTTTCAAATCAATGAGACCGGTGCACAGTCAGTATCTATAAGACAATCTACAAGCTATTACTAGCACACGTGGGAAAATTAATCATAACCAAAAATCTGTAACTTAACACGGATGTCATACGTACTTATCATTTTTTTTTTCTCTAAGAAATTAAGGCGATCTCTACAATATCATTGTTAAGCGGCTGTATTTTCTTGGTGTATGAAACGACATGCAAGCATGTCCGTGTAATTAAACTAGCGTTTTCATTGTACAAGATTTATCTCTATACTGGTGCGTATGACAACTTTGAACAAACCCTTATGTAATGGTGCGCTTAAAATTATAATTTTCTAAATACGGGAAAAGCCAAGTAAAAAAATAAAGGACTTCGACACTTATTGTTAGCTAAGCCATTATTCAAACAGATAATGAGTCCATATTCTACGAATCGGATCAGGATATTTCATTATTTTTTTTAATAGAGAAGAAATAATAATCTTGGCAAGGAAATGTGTAATTAATACAAATGTCTTTGCTTATATTCGGTTATTAATGGTAAAAAAAATTGGTATACAATTAAAACCAATCTTTAATTTTTTGGTAACACATTTTTTGGTTCAATATAAATTCTATGTTATGTTTAAGAAAATTTTTCATTCTAATAAATAGTACTGTATTAATTATTTTTTCATTATAAAATATTTGTCTGAAACATAAGGTTTGTAATTTTTTTAATAAGATTTGTACAAGCTTTTTAAAGTTTTCAAGCCAATTTTTTGTTTGTCAACTTTAAAACAATAGCGATCAGTGCCGTTATCTCACATATATTTTTTACTATACTTAATACAATAATAAAGTATATTACGGTACAGAAATACCGTGGGATGTCTTTATGAAAAGCAGCACGACACCGACAATAGTGTTCTCACTGCAGTGTGATCGACGAAACGCAACGTGTGTTCCAATATCCGCCCGTCTATCTTACCCTAAGCTGCTCACACACGTAATGGCAAAATGTGATACTTGTTGAATTTTGTTGTGGTAAAACACTAACATCTGTATCAGTTTAGAGTATAACATGCTAGAAGTATGTAGTAAATGATGTGGGAATATTAGCATTAACATGTCGTCTCGTGGCTCACAGCTCGTCCTTACACTTTTAATAATATTAGTAACGTTTCTATTCGAGATATATTACCATTATCTACACTAATATTATTACATTTATACTTCTTGGGAGTAAAGTTTATAATGCTGTTTTCCTAAAATGAAATCAGCTTTCAAAAGCTTTGCTTTTACTTTAAAAGAATGCATTTTCTCTAAGGTTTTGTAACGCATTTTAGTTTATTTTTTGTATATTAAACTGAAGTAATGAATTTGTTGGAAATATTTAGTGTGGTTTAAACTTAACACGGCGGTGTGTGGCAAGCCTTTAGTGCCTACATGTGGCGGTGTCAGCCTTCCAGCGCGCAATAAGCCGTGTCACGTGTTGCTTTGCAAGGTACAGCTGCCGCGATTGACTCGTCTACATTGGAAGCCGGTTTACCGCTACTGTTAGTATTTTTATAAGAATGTTGTGGTACATGTATCGTACTGTCAATTACAAGGTGACTTTTTATTTATTGTTAGTGACATTCACTTTACACTTATTAATATTTAGTGACATTTAGGTCGCGATATGATGACATTTTCTATAGCCCACTTAAAAAAATTATTATGATAAGTGCGCACATTTATGTCTATTGTCATTTATATTTTTATACAAAACAAAAAGTTTTAGTTTTTATCTTGTTACTGTATATTATAATGGCGTATATTTATTATGATTACTTTTCATTTCGTCCAAGTAAGATATGAGAGTACCTTTGTTTTTTATTCATTTGTCTAGTTGCCTTTCTAGGTTTTTGAGCCCTTAAGCTATACAATGGTTGAACTATAAAAATAATGACTCTACATGGTACTATACTGATAATACCTAGTCGTTTTTCAAGTGCTCGAATTTTATATATTTCCCTGTTAACTTTAGCGATTTTGCAGTACCTACTTGAGGGGCGAAATTAATATTCTCTTTGTTTCTTTGTTCCTATTAAGACGAAAAATTGCCTCCATAACGATAAGATTAATATTCGATATCTGTATAAAGCATGTATAGATTTTGAATACGAAAAAAAGATTTTTTGCGCCCACGCAGTAGATTCCTAGTCAATATTTATTGCCGGACACCGATTAATATTGCACCAACAAAGAATTTGATACTTTCGTTTATATTCTAACGCGCATTTTTAAGCATTCCGTTTACATGAATACATAGTACATATGTATAAAGCAATTTAGGCTGAATGTTTTAGTGGTCTGCCTGGAGATTTATTTAACTTTACTTAATGGAGTGGACGTGACTGATAAGGCTGGAGAATACATCTTTGATTGTAGGCAGCCTACGTGTCCCTCGTGCCAGTATCTGGCTGCGATATATTTTAAATTCCATTTCTGTTTTCCATTCCACATGTCTATTGTCACAAATGCATTCCTAACGCAAGCCTTGTATACGAGTGTTGCGATAGGAAGCTTTACACTGACCGTTATGTGTGGCCAGAAACAGGGAGGAATATCTCACAATAATAGTTAGCCATTGTCGTGTAAAATGCTTTCATCAACTAAGGCCTTTGTTGAATGACATTTTTATAATAAACCAAATTTAATGGCAATTTAAAAGATACAGAAATATCAGAGACAAGGGTGCGTATAGGAATAAGGTTATGAATGTAGAAGATTATGAAGGTTATGAAGAAGGTTATGGATGTAGAAGGTTATGAGCATGTCAGGTCTGTTACGAGAGAGATATTTAGGACTCGGTGCTCTCTGCCTACACCATAAGGACTCGGACATGACAATGAAATAATAATCATAGAGATAAATGGCGCATACGTACTTATAATATCTCAAATTATGACCTAATTTTATATTTTTAGCTCAAAAATGTGAACTAGTTTTTAAATCACAAAACAGTGCTTTAACAGGGGGCACTTGACTAACAAGCTTCTTATGTGTCAAAGCTCGTCCATGGCCGGCTCTATTGACGCTAATCCAATTAACGCGGCTAACGAACCTTTGGATCGGATTTGAATATGTTTGATGGACACGTAGGCTTTCGATTAGTTCTATAGAAGTATATTATACACTCACGCATATAGCCATTTCTCTACATTCTCTTTTCTCTTTTAACTATCTCTACTCATACTCATGAAAACTATATTTGTATGTCCGTGCAATGAATGTGCATAGCTTTATCTAGACTTCGAACTGCTAGCGAACTTTAACCCTCAAATTTAGGCCTAGCTTGCAGTCGAATCTGAGCTTTCTTTTCAGTTTCAAATACCCAAGTTAGCAAATAATATCATCATCGTCATCATCAGCCTATCTCAGTCCACTGCTGGATATAGGCCTAAAATAAATAGTTAATAAATAATATGTAAACACAAAACAATATAGTATTATCTCATTATGTTTAATTAAGATTGCTGGAGATTTTGCGTCGGTGCATAGAGAAAATCGACAGGCTATGCTTACAAAAGATTCATATAGCGAAGACTTCAATAGCAAAATAATTCCGTTCAATTTAATATTCGAACGAATGAAGGAACGCATGAATTATCTATATTTCATTGTTATAATAATATTTCGTTATTGCTTAAGATATTTCTTTAAGAACGAAATTAAGTAGGTAGATTTTTTTTAAATTGGAACAGTAATAGTTAGTTACTGTGTCAATTTTTTACAAATAATTATATCATGGTTGCATTTTGCTCAACGTAGAGTAACGACCTAGATTGCTTTTGCATGAGGTCATCACAAAAGGTGAGTATTTTGATGGTCTTGGAAATATAAACTCTACAATTTACTGTGATTACGTCGACCAGTATAACTGATAACTGGTAGACGCTCAATTGAATGAAACTACATGCTTAGGTGCCAAAATAATACCTTTAGGTAATTTTATTTTTTATAAAAGGGAGGTTGTATTGCACTCCTAATTTATTATTTAACTAAACAGGGTTGGTAAGCTTAGCCTATTATTATCTTGTTTCATTGTATTGTTTATTATTTTTAATCGTAGAATAACGTTTTAAAGCTTTATGTGACCAAAATAGCGAACAAGCATTAAGATATATTTTTCAATTTCGTTATCTGAAACTCAAATAAAATAATGATTTCGTTATTGTATATCAGTAATACGGTATTATTGAGACATAAAGTTTATTTTGTAGTCGAGAACACTAGGTAATACAATTTTATTAACATAACTTTTTGTTAACGCCGTTCGAAAAAAGTCCATCGATTTTTATTACTCTAAATTCAAACTGTGCACAGACCGGATAAGAACTCATAAAATAGGTAATAGTCTCCAACCAGCTTATTAACACAAGGAAGCTCTATACTGTGAAAGAGAAGTTTACCCACACCCTGTAAAGCATTTGCAAATATATTCAGACCACTCATTCGGTGCTCATCAAATAATATCGTGGTAACATTTTCGTTTGGCAGTTGGCAATCTAAAATGAACTGTAGTATTTTCAGTTAGAGTCGCATTTAGCTTGCTTTAATTATAAACATTTCAATATAAGTATTGGTATGGTAATTTGCAGTGCAATGAGCGTGTTTGTTGCGAGCTCATGCCGCAACGTGTTTACCTTTGTAGGGTTGTCTCAAGAATTTAAATCAAAATATCTAAAATAATAGACACGTCATATACGAAATACACATGTACGACAGATGTGTACAAGTCTATGCGTAGAATGCAAGAGGATTAACAGAATTACTATCATTTGGAAATTCCACGTAGGTACAAGTGTAGTCTTAAGGATGTTCATAAAGTTCTAAATTGTTGACGGATTAGTTTGTCTTCGTATTTCAAAGTACCATTTATTTATATTTTTATCACAATCGCCTTGCTCCATCAGATTAGGTACGATAATTATAAGATTGACAGTTTTGTCATTTATATACTGCATATATAGCATAATAATCTAATTTTACATATAATGTGCAACTTTTGGGTTACATTTATTGAGGTTATACATATGTTATGAGTACCTACTGTAAATATGTCTATAATTAATAAATTGTACATGGATTATTGTATTAGAAATCCTACAATTTATTTTATGACAATTTTGTATATTATGCCAATAACAATTAAACGGAATGTAAGCAAAATATTTATCCTTAATAATAATGTTACTGGCAACCCTGCGGGGATGTGGTGTCCAAATAAAGATGTTAGTTTTGTATGGAGATTTGATAAATCAAGTGTCGCTTGACGAAGTTGCGACTGAATTGATATAATGCTTGACACATCATGCGCGTATAATAGTCATGAAAAGTTTTGATTATGTGTAAAGAGTGTATTAATTAAATGTTTTAATGGTTCATTATATATTAAAATTAAAGGGCAAGTTTTGGATTTATCAAAAGAATAGTTTTCTAAAATTGTGTGGTTTCAAAATGAAGATGTTAGTTGCACGTGGACATATAGCATATAGCTAGTGTGTCCCTCCGCGCGCTGCCAGTTCAGTGAGAATTATGGTATCTTAGCATGTTTTGGATGTTGAAACGGTAGCATTGAAACAATTGAAGGGAATTTAAACTTTAAAAGTTTTGTACTTAAAAGAACGATGCCCTATTTCATATTCCATTGTATTGACTATTCTACACTGCTTTATCTTGCTTTACTAACATTTTTATTTCATTTTATAGTAACGATGAATGTTTAAAATTCTTCTTGAATACATTTCATATTAGATGTCTTTTTTAGATTGTACATTTAAAAATTTTGCCGTTTCGGTATTTTGTGTCAGACTGCACTGGGTAGAATCACTAACTTATTTAACTATATCCTGCCTCAGTTAACGAAGTCCTCTGACTGGATTTAATGTCTTTCTTTTTACAGAATTATAAACGTACGTAACTTATAACAAATAAAAGTTCACTTAAAAATAGTATTCAGTTTATACGGTATTAGCGTTGGAATAAATTAGTACCACTCTATTTAAGCAAATAATATGATATAGAGTTCGAAGACACTTTCATAGAAGCCCATTTTGCAATACGTGCCTGTGAAATGGATCGCCGCATTAAACAAATCTAAATATACTGGGCCTTAGTCCTCATTTATAGCTTCGACTTAAGCTCAGTGGAAATCAGAAAAGGATTATCTTTATTATTTAATGGCTATGAAAGTTGCAGATGAACTTTTAAGTTTTACGGGAATAGGCACAGCTTCGTGTGAAAACCAATAATTCGCACTTGTCTAGGATAATAGGCTATGATCATTTCTGTTTTGTTGTTTATATGCAGTGTTATAAACATAAAAAACAAAATAATTTATAAATAGCAAGGACATATTCCTTGACGTCAACTGATATAATCTTTGTTAAATAAGTGTACTTTCCCTGTTAGAGGATTTATGTCCGTTCTCCCCCGTTTCTCTGTTTTCTACTCCGGGGATAAATACGCGACAGAACATTTTACACTCCAATTATCTAAAAATTACATTATATTACTTTTGTAACTGTAGACTTTCGCACAACGAGGTGCAATATCATTACTTATTAACAATATTTCGTGTCTTGCGCACTTAAAGCGTTATCTTCGCGATGTTTTTGTAACAAAAACTTTGCTTAGCTCGTTAAAAGTAACAGCTGAGAATAATGGTTAAAAAAGTAACGCCGAAATGACAAATACTTAGTAAATTTTCTTTGAACTTAAGTTTGTAAATGACATTTACGGGGAGTCTGAAGTGTATGAAAACGAAGAGCGGGTATGAAGAGAGTGATGGATACAGAAGTAATTTGTCAGACCTGTAAGAATATTGGGCAGTCGAACTTTATTAATACTCTAATGGATCTAGTGGGACAATATAACAACAATACAACATGTTTTAGCGTGTATGTTTAGATACTAAAGTTAAGGACCTAATGACATTTAATGTTACATTCATCTGTGTAAGCTTATTAAGACTGTAGGTACGCCTCCACAAAAAATTGTCGGAAATATAGTAACGGTTGTTTCGAAAACAATTAGCCACAATATAGATTATCAAGGGACAGTAAGCCAATTAACGCAATAAAAATAACCCGCACGCAGTCTAATTGGACGTAACATCCAATAAAGCTAAAACGAGTCAAATTGTGATGGTCACGCCGTCATAGTATAAAGAATAAACAGTAAGTTAAATATATACACAGTAATAAATTGGCTAATTCTAAATAACTAATCGCAGAAATACATGAGATCTTTAGCTTAATAATTTAACTTAGGTTTGTGATAGCTATTCGAAATTATAAAACTTGAATTATGTACATTGTTTAAATTGCACCCCCGTGTTTAAATATAATAATCGACCCATTATAATTCCACTTTTGGAATATGGGTCTCCTCTCATATTGAGAAGGTTAAGGCCATAGTCCACCACGCTGGCCAAGTGCGGGTTGGCAGA
>DWEC01001074.1:0-14259 GCA_018245735.1 Microceris miodesmiata
GTTCAGGTCGCAGTCCACTTCTGTGGGCGTGGGTTCGAATCCCACTTCTGACAAAAATTATTTTTGTTTTTTATACATTTAAAATTATAATTTTTTCCTCAGTTTGTTATTATTAAAATAAATTAAAACTTTACCATTTCTTATTTTAACTATTTATATTTTTTAGCTTCATTTGCGTTTTTAATACTGAAAGCTTTACTGCTATTTCGTTAGTAATTAAAATCGTTCAGTGACCTATTTCGACATAACATATTAACGCTTAGACATAAAAAATAAATAAATAACTCAGTGACTCAACTTGGCATGACATGTTCTTCAGATCATTAAGAAAGATTAGGACGTTTCCGACATACTGAAATATGAGCTACAATCAGGCGTTCTTTTTGCATGGCCCAACTCTTGGCACCGCACCAATACCTTGTGAAGATCACATCGACCTGATTAAACCGGTTGTTTGACGAACCTTAAGAGATTAAAGGCTTAAATTATGGCATGTTTGGTACTGCGCAATCACAAGAACAAACGAACTAAATATGTACGATTAAAATTGACGTCAACAATTGTGTGGTCATTCTTATGGATCATTGCTTAATATACTTCTTCCATACAATAACCATGACATTTTTTCCAATGTCTCTATTTCATTATCATCATGATCACCAATCCCAGTCACAGGTCTTCCTTTCTTCGTCATCTTTTTCATGAAATGGCTGACCAAGTTCCGGTTGTCAGATTTCACACACTTTAGAAATAATTATGAAAATGTAAAGGATTCACGGTATTTAATAGTTTTAGAATAATTCATTACTATCGTCTTATTGCAGTGTCGGCGGAACTCTACGCCTCGGAAGACGCTAGGGAAGACTGGGAGCGGATAGTGGGTGGGACCAAAGCGGAGAATGGCTCTGCTCCTTACCAAGTATCGTTACGAATGTGGGGTGTGTGGCACTTCTGTGGAGCATCTTTAATCACCCCCCGGGTTATACTTACCGCTGCGCACTGTGTCGACAGGTGCGCTCCATGTTGTTAATAGGATCGTCAGTCCATCTGGTAGAAGGGCGATATGAATTGTACTGTATATAAATAATAATTTAAAATAATGATCTAATAATCACTAACGTTCATGACCCTTCCTGATAGATTTACGTAACAAATTTTCACATTACTTTGAATTATTGTTTCTGTGTAAAAAATGTAACATATAAAACAAATACCAAAATTTTTAATTAAATCTAAGAATTTATACTATTTTCTTATTGAGTGACTTTCTACGTATAACTTGTTTTAATCCTGATGTGATTTAACAGATTAATTATTTTGCGGCTTCAAAATGTTTTGGTTCGATGCCAAATTCCACTGAGCGATTTATTAGAAATACCGAGTGAAATCTAGATAAGTTTATCGCTATACATCAATTGAAATAAAACCAAGATGATAAGACCGAATATATCACTAGTCTGTTGATGTAAAGCTTGGTGGTCCTCTTCGCTAAGCTGGAATTTATGGGTTCGTTTCCTAACCAATTAAAATACTCGTTTTAAAGGTGCGAATATTTGTTCTGTATTTACATATAAAATAGGTTTGTTATTCAAACGGAACATTATCAGGGCAAGTAGAATCTACTACGGATTCTCACTGAATCGCTAAAGTGCTTAATTTTCAGACACTTTCAATTAACGGTCCTATCATCATCAAATCCTATCGTTCCATTATTGAGCACATGTGTCCTCTCAATGCTTGAGAATAGTGATTGTTAAGAAGGGTTAAACACAACATTGGTATAGTAATAAATCATTAATAGATGATCTTTTTATTAAAGAATCACATAAGAGAAAGGATTCCATACGTGCCTTACAAAGATACTGGTATAAATAAATGGAGTCAAAGCGCCTTTTATAAATATAATAGTGAATACCTCTCAGTACTGAAACCAAACTTCACAAAGCATTATCTGTATGAATAAAATAATAGAGGTCTACCATTGTGTGCACATCACAGAAAAACTACTGAATGAATTTTAATTAATTTTGTAGTTTTCCATTTTAGTCGCTTGTCCCTTATCTAAACATATAACGATACATTCATTTAATATAAAGTCACTAACGTTTTAAAAAACAACGATTTGATAAACACTTCATGATCCGATCTGTACTGAGTACAGAACAAATTTAAAGGTTTTCTTTGTATAATACAGAAGTCACTTTTTATTTCGTAATGTGTTTAGGCGACATTCAACAAAACCAACCAAAGTGTTCTGACGTTGATTATAAAATGCATGTGTTTAAAGAGTTCCTCAGGTAATACGATGCGGGAGAATTTTACCACTGGTATCCTGTATGATACTTACAGCATCATCATCAGCCTCTATCCCTCCATTGATTGATATAGGCCTCACGGATTGCGTGCCATCGCGCCCCATCCATGGCTGAAGCTCATAAGAGTTTGATGCTGTAATACAAAAATGCACTATCATTGTCATGATCACCTCCATGTGGTAGGCAGATACATATTCACGGGGCAGTGCACTAATATTATTGGCTTTCTGTGTCTTTTGAAAATGAACGCAAATGTATGCGAGCTGGCATTAGAGCTTGACATTATTTTTCCTTTGTCCTCAATTGTTACTACCTTAATCAAAATAAAAAATATAAGTCGCATTTTCTCAACTTGCAACAAACAGAATATCATCATTATCATCATCATCAACCGTTTTCTCATTTCTTTTATCATTACTTTTTATACTTATCATTTTATTATATAGTTATATAATAGTAAAATAATAGTAATAGGATAGTAATATTATAGTAATAACTACTTTTTTATACTTATCATTTTCGCAGACTGAAACCCCAATACTTTCAAGCGATAGTTGGCACCAACCAACTCCGAGCCGGGGGGACCTCTTACGTCATTCGGAAAGTCGTCCAGCACGAGGACTATGATGATGACATCATCAAGAACGACATCGCGATCATCTTCACGGAGAAGGAGGTGGAGTTCAGCAGCACTGTTGATGCTGTGGAGCTGAATGACGAACCAGTCGAGAAGGGAGAGGATCTGTTACTTACTGGATGGGGTACTACTTCTGTTAGTATTGTTGGTTTCCACAATTACTACTTTTAAATCGTTTTTAATCATCTAAACACGAATTACTGAGCATTGAGCATTGAGCATTGAGCATTACAACATCATTGAGCACCTTACATCCCTGGAAACATCAGGTATAACAATGGCAAGGAATTTTACTTCTGTGTAAAGAATCACAACTTGAGAAATGTTATAGCCACAAAGTTGTTAAAAGCTAAAACTTTGATCAGTCGAACTTATATTTTACTCATTATATTAAACTTATTATATTAAAAATTGTTACTTTTTTACTAACTCGGAATTTCATCTTTTTCTATCTGTACTTGTAAATTTAATTCCCTAATTTGTTAATTTTTTAGTACCCGGGCCGTCTACCGAACGACCTGATGCAGTTGCAGCTGAAGGCAGTCTCGTATGAGGATTGCAAGGAAGCCCATAAAAGCATCAACGCCGTTTTCACCTCGCAGCTCTGCGCTCTCACTAAAACCGGGGAAGGAGCTTGCCATGTATGTTTACCTCAGTATTTTTCGAAGTAGAGTTCCAGAAAAGAGAAAAACAAATGAATTATAGAGCTTCCCTTTTCTATTGGATTGTAGCATCAGTAGTACAAGGGTGTCTCATGAATAATATCGGTTTTCAACATCGACTTTGTTTTTTTTTGGACATTCAAGGTATAGACATTCAAGGTATATACCATTGTATTTTATTCTTTTAATCCAACGTTCAGCAAGTTGTAAAACTATTCCTTGGGTTAAAATTTAATATACTCGTACAAAATACGATCAAATAACACAATTAGCCAAATAAGTTATTTAAATCAAACCGAATTTATCCAGTTTTCTCAAATCTCGACAGTACTTCCAATATATCATAAAAAAATTTGGCACTGCTCTATGACTAATACGGCTGGGCCTAATAATAATTGATCCTGATTTTGTTAAAATTGTATACAAAGTGCCAATAATATGTTGGAATAGTACTTTTTATAACGTTATTAATATTTACTTGCGGACTTACATAGAAATGTATTGAACTTTGATAGATGTTGAAAAATCCAATATCGTTTATTTAAGGGTGATTCCGGTGGACCTCTTGTGAGAGAAGGAAGACAGGTTGGAGTGGTATCCTGGGGCATACCGTGCGCTCGGGGAAAACCGGATGTTTACACCAAGGTAAATAATTTTCACTACCTCATACCGGAAATAATAATGTCGTAATTCCGGACCCCGCCTTCGGATTGAATTTCAACAAATAATCAATTTAATTTTGTATTACAATTCAATTAAATTTTATCGCAAATGCAGTGTAAATATAAAAGTGTTACATACAACAGTGATGTGTAAATAAATAACATTATTTCGATGTACATAATTAACAATTCCAAAACGATAAATGGCTAATCGATGTCAAAATACAATTTGTACTATTCTAATTCACATTACTATGAACACATCAAAATGATTTTAATTAGTAAATAATATCTATTTAAGAAGAAATCGTCAAATGCCCATTAAGCCAATTTCTATTCAGAACGCGTTGACCGTTTAATTTTAAAACAAATAGTGAATCTTATATCTTTTTATATTTCTAACAACTATTAACGTCCAGAACGTTTAAAGTAGATTTTTACGCTTTAAGATATCCAGCTCTGGACTTACGCCAACTACTCATTGCTCAACAATATCACTACGTGCAATATGTTTAACTGATGGCGATTATGTTGACAATTTATTATTATAATGATAATGATGATAAACGAAGGGGTAGGAGTGTAACTCGCTCCTATGTTTCACCGGTTGCGTTTACGACCCACGATCTAGGTGCTGAGCCTATTGCCATACACCGGGCACAGATCCAGACTCCGATTCACTACAAGAAATTCTAAATTAGAAAAATCCTATAGTACCCTACCCAGGATTTGAAACCAGGGCCACCCGATCGGTAGTCGCGCTTGCAACCAACCACTCGACCAACGAGGCAGTCAAATGATAATGATGATGATGATGTTGAAAAATTACTGACTGTTCGTTAATGAAGTATTACTGCAATTTTAGGTCGAAGCGTTCATGGACTGGATCGAGAAAACACTGTACGATGACGACGAAGACCACGTCAAATACATTCACGGACATCACACACCGCCGAAACGGACCACCAACAGACATTGACTTAACTGAGGACTAGTGATCTATATATGCATACATGTATACCATAGATAGGTTCTTTATTTAGTATAGTTAAGTACATTATTATTGTTATATCAACTCGCAGGACCTTTCGTGAGAGGCAGTGATCACCAAGTGTCACATATCTCTATTCTTACGGAACTGATTTTCTTCAAACATACACGCCGATTAAGTACATTTATTTCTAGAATAATCTGTTGATTTAGTCGGCAGGGATTTTTGTTCTTGACTCGAAGGTTGTGGACTGGATTCTTTCAAGACGTGTGAACTGTTTGCTTCACATCTCATTATCATCGACATCGACCAGTCTCAGTCCGCAGCTACACATAAGCCTCTCTTGCGCGGGGTTTCTGACCATCCGCATACTAGGCATATCTCGTTATAATCTGGCAGATCGCAGTACACAGCTTTCGCACCGCCTGCCCTGTATAAAGTACGTACCACTTGAAGTATAAATTTACGTAAATATTCCCTACTCTATTTTAAAACTTGTAGAGTATACAAAACGTATACACAATATAATTAGGAATGTATACCTTCCCTTGAGAATTTATTTATGTGAAACTTTAAAAATGTAATACTTACTGTACGCCTAATAAATAAAACTATAAATGTATTTAAAATGTTTCTTTATTCAAATGAAAATTATTGGTGTAAAAATTTACATCACAAAAATTATCCCGTAAATTTTATAAATTATTCTATTAAAGTAATTAAAATATAATTAAAGACAACTTTACATCTTTACAAATATATCGTAATATCACAGTATTCAGTCGTAAGATGGCAAAACCTCCTAAAATTATACAAAGAAACAATTCACATTATAAATATAAACATTATTTGGTCGGTCTTAATGTTTTCAAGGCTACCACTGCACAGATTTAAAAAAAAAAAATATTAACTGAACATGGCTTAATCTTTGCAATGTTTTTAAAAATATGTATCCTGAAAATGCTTAGATTTACGTCCTATCGAAGTCACATGAGAAAGTAAAATAATAAAATTAAATTCGACTATGAACGTACATATTTGCAAACAAACCAATGTAATGAACTATATTGCGTATGCACAAAACACACTAAATATTTAATGCATTATAAATATATCGAGCTATGGTGTATGTATTGAAAATGTCAATAATATTGAAATAATAAAAACAAAAACCTGTAAATTTATGAAAGCCCATTTCTTCGTAACGGACGTATAAGAAGAAATATTTCCAAAAAGAAACCCGTTAAACATTGAAACATTGAACCCATTGCCCGTTAAACATTGAAACCTAACTCCGCTTAGCTCATCTTAACATAACTCCTCACAATACATCTCAACACAATTCCTCATACATGCCGATTAAAATATTCCCGGAGGAAATAGACACCAGCCATTATGCGTTTTCTTAGACAAAACTTTTACAAACTAACCTATATACCATATTTTTAGCATTAGGAACTTAGCACTACATATTTGAATCCATATGCCGCAGCATTCTCGAAAACTATTCAACGATATTTATCTATTTTTTTTTTCTAAATGTGACACTGCACCCGACATTTTTATATAAAAATTAACTAAAGCAAGTTATTACTGGTAATCAAAAACTGCAATCCATGAAGTAACAATAAGTGCTAATAATAGTTGTTATATAAATAATAATATCACTATCATCTTCACGACCATCTTATAAACATATGTGGTATCTCTGTTTCCACATTAATGTCATTAAATCAATTTTATTGAAATGTTGTATGGGCGATTTGGTATAAATAGGAATTTTCAGAACATTTTTCATTTAATCTGTTCTTTAAAAAGAAAAAATAAGAGATGACAGACAATATTCAATTTAAAATTTTCACGCAGACGGAGTCGCAGTAAATGACCGTCATGCGTGACATACCAAACTGTCAAACTTTAAATATGAAAATAGAGCAACGACTATCATATTGTTGGATCTTTAAAAGTATATCAACAGAAAAGCGAGGCTAACAGAGAATAATTCATCACAAATTACAACACGCAGAAATCAACTTAGAGCATTTAGCCATTTAACAAAATCGGCTCACTCTCCTGCCAAGTATCAAAGCAAGTGCCTAGTTAACTTCTGCGAGTTATGTATGTGTAATTAACAATGAGAGATATTAACGAAAATAAAGTTAAAATTGTCTACCAATAATATTACTGCGCATATTATGGAGACATGTATGCCCATATGTACCGATTTAAACATCACCATGAACATAAAGTGTACATAAATTCACTTGTTTTCGAAAATGTTAGAAATAATTTAATTATAACAAATATTATACCTGCCATAATTTATAACACTATTTCTACCACGACATTATTACGATATTATAACAAAAAGATGTATTTTGAAACCTTAAAAATATTCTCCTTTTTGTATTTAAATTATAAAAAATAATACACTCCAAATAAATTAAACAATCATTGCACTAAATGTCATAACATAATGTGAAGAAAAAATTTAAATTTAGAAAATAGTTTCATATTAAATAGTTAAAAGGTGTCTTTTGACATCTTTGGTAGAAATAATGTTGAAATAGCATACTTTACCATACCTTGCACTCTTTCATATTATTCTTAAATGCGAATTTACCATACGAACTAGATCTTTTAGCACATCATCCATGTAAATAAATATATATCACTTGATTAACACCACGCCTATGAATGTTACCTGCCAGTATTTACCAATTTATTTTTTATCAAAATTTCATTTTCATAATGAAAATTTTCACTGGTCAGTATACGGCTTTATGTTGAAAACATAAACACTTAAAGCCAAGACTCTATCAAACATTTGCACTCAAAATTATGGGTGCTTTTTTGTAACTTAATCACTGTAAATTTAGTTGTGCTAAGTACTCTAAAAGCATTATTTAATCTTCTGGCAAGTACTTGAAATCACAATAGCAGTTCTAAGGAAAATTATATGTATGTATTATATGCTCTACATCATTTCCAAAATGTAAATGGACACAATAAATATCAAAACTCTCAATCTTATCCAGACATAATCAAAGAATTCTTGAACATTTTCACTGGAAATATAATCACTGGCTTCAGACACTGTATTAGTTTTATTCTCATTTTCAAAATTGTATTGACTTTCTAATTCTTTACTGTAATCTCTGCTGAAGATAGCGAAACGTAGTAAATTTTGTGTTTCATGTAATTTAGCGCTTACCAATTTTTTATTATATGTAGACGCTTCATTGATGACGAAGTTTTTAGTTCCCACAGCAGTTGCTACAGTAGTTTGTATAATGGGGAATTCTACAGATTCCTTGGTGAAATTAGCAGACACGGAAAGCTCTTCAAATAATATATTTGTTGTGTTTTCATTGCTGTAAAAGTAAAATAATTATTTTTAAGTATGATTATTAATTTAACCTGGTAAACAGGTAGACGGGCCACACGATGGTAAGTGGCCACTGTCGCCTATGGACATGTACAAAACCGGAGGAATGTCCAACTTTTTCAATAAAACATTATTATTATACTTTAATTGAAAATACAGCTTTACCAGAAATAAGTCAACAATACCACAAATAAACTGAGTACATAATTAAAGCATATTGCAGCGAATTCGCGGCGAAGACTGCAATCGGTAGGACCTTGTGAAGAAGGAAAACAGATAAGTTCGAAACTACTCTGGCTGTGCCGAAAAACACACGTGAGTTAGGCTGGCACATAATGCTAATATTTAATGTTATAATCCACTAACCTCGCGAAACAAGTTCGTTTGTACAGGCCGGCGCACGCCACGAGCGAGCAAGTCTTCACGGCGGCCCCGTCTCCAGCCGCCAGCCCGTAGCTCACCTCTGCGGGGTTTCCTAAAAGATTTCATGTAACTCTTTTTAGTAGTGTCAGCAAAGTGTTATGAAACACGATGTTGCTTCCATTTAGGTGGTAGTGTTGCCATGTATGCGACAGTGCTGTCATCTGTTCAAGAACAATGGTATTGGTACCCTCAACAGGACAGTCGAGTCACGATGTTAATACTAAATAAACCGTCACATGATGCATGACTGATGTCTGACAAGTGTACAAATTTATGGACAAACCAATAGACGGATATCAAAAACAAATATATAGAAGTGTAATAATTGAATAATTATAAAAACTTTACAATAATCAATTTAAATAAATAAATAATGACCTCGTTAGACTCGTGGACAACGCAATTAATTACCAATAATAAGGAGGAAATAATAAATGACGTTAAAAATATTTATTTACAAAAACAATGACAAATCATATATTATTATGGTACAGTACGCTACTAATTAATCATAAATCAAACTTACCGGTAAACCTGGTCTTCAAGTGGAAGTCGCAGCAGAACTCGCCATGGCAAACTGTTTCCTGATAGCCGCGAACACTAGCTTCAATATCTAGAGGCTTTATTATGTACTGACTTAGGTCTTCGCCAGGGAAGTTGGTGAGTTTTGTAGGCCCGTTGAGATAGACCGCCGGATGTACTGTGGAAGAAAATTTGGGGAAATTTATAATTAATAATGATTCACATAAAATTTGTAAATATCATCAGTTTTAAAAACCGGAACAAAAGTTTAACTCTCAAGAGAATTATTATAAATATCCAAAATTAAAAAGCAATGATATGCTGACAGTAACAATATTGAAAATTGAGACAGATTATTGCTGGCAAATGCATTTAAAACTAGAATCCGTAAAGTATTTTTTTATTTTGTACAAGATTAGGAATGTATTATAACATTGCTAATTATCTTAACGAAACATGGTAAAGAAAGAAAGTAAGGTAAAATTGTGAATGTGATTTTTTTATATTTAAGACAATTAAAAGGCATTTACCTTCGCCACCAGCTTTATCAAGTTCAGCTACAACTATTCTGCCGCTTCCAGTCTTCAAACCGGCCTTGCCAGCGTAGATACCTTTGCTAGAAACCAAGTTCGCGTTGGTGGCGTATGACCAGGATGGAGAGAAATGGTTTGCTGAAAGGATAGATACATTATATAGGTACTTATGTATAGACAAAATAGAAGTAAATATGGTATTATCCTAATAAATCGTAATGAACTTTGTAAATCATGTATTGAATATTGTTTTACTGTACTTCGCGCCACACTATCGATAGAACAGTGAGTAAAATCTCAGTCGTCCACTCGGAGGATCTAGGGTTGGCACTTTTGTCTTTATATCTACGTTTATCGAAGTTCATATTACTGACTAAGGCAATGAAGAAAACAAGAAATCCACGCACCTGTGTGTTTTATTAATATTTTCGAAAGTGTAAGAATTCCATTAATTTAGCTAGACCATGAATGAACTCTTTTCAATCTAAGAGAAGACTTGTGTTCAGTTGGGTCAGTCGATACTTCATGCCTTTAATGGGACCGATACCAGAGTTCCGTAACTAACATAGCTGAATGTCATTAGGTGCTAGAACTAGGCCAATGCTGGAACGCTTACCGGTCAAAAACGGAACATTCGTAGATGGCTTTCCGGTTAGGACGAAATTTTTTATACCCTTATAATTGTCAGGGTTTTGGATAACCAAATCTTCATCCATCAGAAGACCGAACGTGACACCGAAGTCAGTGGTGAACGGTCTAGAACTTGTGCTCGTGATGTTACAGCGAGCTGAACCATGCAGAGGCTTTCTGTAACTGTAATGGAAGACGATGTTAGTGTCTTAGTTAGAAACGACTGCATATAATCTGACAATCGAAAGAGATAAGACACTATGAGACGTATGTCATACATGGAAGGGTACTAAACCCTTCTGCCTACCTCTTTAGGGAACTACAAGCTTCATGATACTTTTTTATAAGTAAACTTTTTTATAAGTAATAAGTATACACTATCGTAAAACCGATCTACTTACACAGATATTACTGATCCATCTCTATCAAATACTAGATTGTTCCTAATGATCTCGACCGTCTCCTGGCAACGAATATTCTCGAAGAGATGCGCAACAACATATAAGTGTACACTTTTCGCAGCGTCCGAGATAGTTTTAACTATCTGTAAAGTATTTAATGCATGATTAGTTGAGTACCTTCCACCTCAGAATGTCTTTAACTATAGCAATCAAAATTTAGTGTCATTTCCCTAAACAGGAACAATTTTAGAAGTAATTTAAAGCATTTCCAATTAATTGGACTCAATTACCAGTAGATATAAGAAGCGTAATAAAATGTTGGTGCCAGTTAATATTTAATTGACGGTTCTGTTTAAAATCACAATTTTATGAAAGAAAGAAGCATTATAAAGTGAACAAACGACGTCAATAGTGTAGTAAACATAAGAAATCGATTTAACAAGAAATATTAACTCGATAATAAATAAACTAATCGCCAAAATCTCAACAAACCTGATCATATTTGTCAACGCTGCAAATTTCCTGAAGATCTTGAGCGTGTTGCAATTCAGGGAACGGAAGTACCAAGATATTGGCGTCCTGTAAATAGGACAATAGTAAATATAGAGGCTTTTATGGCACTGTACATGGAACATCGATTTTAAGCAAAGTTATATAGAAACATAATAACAACATTTTTAGCATTTTTGAACCGAGTACATAAATCACTAAAAAATATTGCCTGATTCGTTATGAGCTTCATTATTCATATTGATTTTTATGGTATATTACCGTATTTGTCACCTAATCCATTATTCTAGAGAATCTATGTTCACAGACTAACAAAATGACGTTAATACTTCAATTTTAACCAAAAGTGGATTTTGTCGCCTTTGACATTATATGAATCAGTTATATAGTTTATATGCATTGTTCTGAAATCCAAGTATGATCTTGTTCTTACCATTTTAGACGCTTCGTGGATCAGGAGGGCATACATGTCGATGGTAACGTCCACCATAGAAACATCAACGATGGCCGCCTTGTAGGTGTCCTGGGAATAATGACAGAGCACATCTGTATAAGTATGGGACTTTAGCTGAATAGATGTCGTCTAGCATGTACTCTACATCTCTGTATATATAAGTAAGACCTCAGAAAGGACTGAAGAATTATTGATTATTTTTTATTATTTATTCGATTATTTATGATAGAATTATTTGATTTCGCCATTTTTTCATCATCATTAAAAATAATTTATTAACCTGTTATCTAAAAATAATAATCGTTTGCATAATCTGTATCAATGGTCAATATTTATACCAGTGTTTTCAATATGAAAAAAATCGATTGTTAGCTCAATAAAAGGCAATAAGAACAACAGTTCTATTGAATCATACGATCTTACGATCTGATGACGTCACGTCGTACGATTGATTATTATCGTTATTATATAAATGTACTGGCGTCAATTTCGATTCCTGTCACAACAACGCAATCTGACAAGAACTGATTTGAATTTGGAATATGGGCTCACTGACAACAACTGATCTGATACTTGTCAGAATATAGGTTCATTTATAGACACGCGATGAGTAGATATGTATTTGTTGGTTTTAAATTTTCTTTTTATTTTATGAGTTATATAACAGTGTATAAAGATATTTTTATAAGATGTAGGATAACATGACATAATGGATGTATTGCTCCGAAGGGGTAGACAAAGGAATATAGTACACTCATATTATGCTATACGTCCCACCATATAATTGGTGGTGAGACTATTAATATAAAGCAGACACAGATTCAGACTCCAAGATACAACTGGAAATTTCAAGTTGAAAAATTTGAAGATCGAACCCAGGACTTTTCGTTCGGTAGTCGCGCTTCCACCCACTCAAACATTGAGGCAGACATTATCCTTTATAAATTACTAAAAAATAAGTATAAAGGTTACTTCCCTATCTTTTTCAGATATTTTAACCACTCCATATAAAATGGGGTATGTTATTACATATGACAAATATTATTTATGAAAATTAGTTTCTTTTTAAACAGGACATTCAGATACAGTTAATTTCTACGACGTAGACAGCCTTTTGAATCGGAATTATTCTGAAAAGGGAACAAAGTCGTGGACGCCTTGTAATTTATAGTATATACGAATAATCATAGATTTTATAAATCTATATTCTTTCGCGATAAACTAAGTACATATATATTCTTCACCCTTTTAGCATTCCACTGTTGGACACGGGTTCTCTCCCTGAAATTATGTTGGCTTCTTCACACATCGTAGTGAACATTACAAAGACTTCTAAGGTACGCGGGTTCCTCAAATTATTTTGATTCACCATTACAGCAAGTGAAGATTATCTTAGCCAAGTGGTGTTTTGGTGCACGTCAGGGTTCGAACCAACGACCTCAGAGAGACTGAATTCTAAGTCACTAGATTATCACTGTGTTTCAAGCCTATAGCTTGTTGTAATTCTTTTATTCCACGTATCTAGGATTACTAAAAATGTTTACTATGACAGCTTTATAAAAATTTCCATCAGCCTATCGTAATACGCTGATACTGCATATAAAGACAATAGTAAAAACAACACGGTGCACTGACCGAAACACGCGGAACTCACGTGTACAACTATCTCTTTCCCGCGCGTGACAATATTAAATCATAGAAGATTTATCTACTGACCGTCACTTCCTAATTTTTCGAAGGGACAGTGTCGGAACACGCGTAGCTTGCGTGTTACCGTTCTCTTTCACACTCAAACATTTGTCGGTGTTGTTATCTTCCGTCTCTGTCCAGTAATCCCTATTTGGAGGGAATGCATGGCGGCCTGTCACGTAGGCAGACGCATAAACTTTTCTTTGTTTATGTTTTGTTAGTCAGCTGTTGTCAGCGTGAAATGAAATTGTGTCATGATGCATGTAACATATCAATAAATAAACAGTATTCATTAGCATTTCGAGTTTTGAATTTCGTATACTATGTAATGCTATACATAGATAACCATGAATGCATTTAGCATTTCCTTATTAACGCGCAGAATATTTCACACTTCTCAATGTAATTTACAAATTGTTTTAGGCTATGATTGTAATTGAAC
>DWEC01001075.1:0-14258 GCA_018245735.1 Microceris miodesmiata
ACACCATTCCATAGGGATATTCCTGGTTTATTCATAGCAAAAATAAGTAAAAATCAAGTTATAGGGTATTTGAAAGAAAGGATATCTAAATGAAAGTAATAAAATGAAATGAAAGTAGTAAGATGAAAGTAGTAAAATGCGGTATGATTTCTAAGCAATTCGTATAGAATTAAGGCCAAAGTTCCCAGAAGATTTCCAGGTCGGGTACCTACTATTGGATATTTCTGACTTCGATTTTCTAGTAGAAATTCCTAATAGTAGCTCGGAGCGTCGATCTTTGCCCGGTGTTTGGCAAGATTCTATTCCATTGTGGGCCATAAACGTAACTGTTAAAACGTAGGAATGTACTACACTCTTCTGCCTAACCTTTCGGGGATTACAGGCGTGGTTTACTTAAGTATATATGACGTCCTCAGAAGATATGTATACATTTGTTTAAGCCTGGTTTCCTTTGATTTTTGCCTTAAATTAAGACCTTTTAATATTATTATAAAGACGTTAAGGGTACTTACTGACGGAGGCGGTCCTCGAAGTTCGCTCGGAAGATGGCCGCGCACTTGTGTCTTTCATATGACTAAGAAGCGCGTTGAAGAAGTTGTACAACTGCGAACAGAAATTCCATGTTTTATAACCTAATATTGTACTGCGATTAAACAGTCTTTTGCGATAAACAACGCATTGAAAACTCGCCTTTAGCTTGTTTACTGGTCATTAAAAAAAACTCACCTTCCGAACAACAATAATCTATGTAATATATAAAATAATTCCAGAATTACATAAAGTAAGGTGAAAAAAACCCAATTGGATAAAATTCTACAAAAAATTCACTGAGCCGGCTGCAGATTAAAACTTTTTACAGTTGTCTAAGCCTCCATCGCGGACGACTTCCCACAAGGCATTAAGCTAACTTAAGTTTTTTACAATGAGATATTGTTTCTACTCTAGTTAATGCTTTCTTTGCTTTCAGCCACCTCTAAAAAACTGTATTTCTTGCATCTATAAATTGTGACACAAGTTTACTTTCAAACTTCATCAAAACTTAGTGAGTGCTTTTAAACTATTATTTTTCAAGAAAGCAATATTAAAGATAATCGGTTCGATAAAACAGTTTTAAGAATGTTGGTTTGTGCAACAGTCTAAACACTCTAAACGATCCAAACACAAAATAACATTAAGAGATGGACGGACAAAAGAATGTGTTTCGATATAATACATGTACGGGATCCGCATTGTATTGTCTTTCATGTAAAGATCCATTCACTATTCCTACAATCACAAAGACCTTATTCATCTCAAAAGTAAAACTCTGTGAACATCAATCCTATTGTCCTTTGACCTTCGCAATGTTGCCTATTATTCCTTAAATTTCTGTCATCAGCCGCCGTAACAAGGATTTATTCGGGCTCAGTAATCCGCGCGTTTTTTTACTGTTTTGTCGCTTTTTATATGGTGCTTAAGTAAGCTCTGAAAGCTAATCCATAAAAATGTGTATTTGGTGCAAAAAGGTAATTTTGTTAAGACAATTACATAATTGCAGTTTTAATATAAGTCTAACAAGAATATTGTTTTTGTTAAAATATGTAGGTGTACATACAGATAGATGAATTCATAAGTCTGCCTCAGTCTACTCCTGAAAATAGGTTTCCCGAAACAGGGTTCTCCCATAAGTCCATAAATTAACAAATGTATTTTACAAAGTAGCCTTGACCTTGATGTTTACTTTACCATTAAATCTTTAAATCGAAGAACGTTTTAAATTAAGTTATATCAAAAATATTCTTGATGAAAATATTTAGGTCACGTGCAAACAAATAATTTAGACACAATCGGCCGCCAGCGGCAGTCCAGCCACTCGCACTAATTGAGCCGAGCTGAAAGGGTTCACTTGTAGAATTCCAACTAGGTACACAGACTGCTAGTGCCATTGGCACGACCTATAAATTGATTTCTTTGCAGTACTCTCCTCGTTACTATTAGTCAGCGAATGAATGTATGACTTAACTTCATAGCAAGATGTCCATTCAGGTATAGATTAATAATAGAAGCATAGATACAAGATAAAGATAGAACCAGTGTATCGACTGTAATCGACTCACTATTTATGATATACAATATTTAAAGATTACAATCGTCATTTAAGTTTAGGAGTTATATTAGAAAGCTGCAGAACTCATCCGGCCAGCTAATGCCAGGCAATTACCGCGGTCTATGGGTCGTGTTGATTACTTGGCATTAGGTGGGCGCTTAAGTTTGGGGTAGGCTCTGAATTTGAGCGTAGAATTCTATGGGATTATTTGTTGTTGTGTTCAAGACCAGAGAAGGACTCGTAAATGTTGATATGCCAAAAGTGGAGTGTCTCGTCATCCAACGCTTACCAACCGAGACTGAAACTATTCAAAATATCATGGAAGAAATAGCCGATTAAATGCTGCAACTATTTTGAATTGTAGTTAAATTTGATCTCGTGGTACGAGTGACACCCAAATCAGTCAGGCTTTAATTCTGTTATCAAACAGTCAACAATGATAATTATATACATGCGTATGTATATAGCACATTACATTATTATTGTGCAGCCCTATATTATCATTGTGCACCCGGTTGGCTAGTCATTTATCGTGTCGTCGCTAGTCAGTCGATGACCAGTGACTAGTCAGGCGCGCACTGGATGACTTAGTGTGTAGCCTATGTCACTCTCGACATTCATTCATGACCATAACATGGATATTATCACATCACGCCTATATTTTCCCTTTGCGGTACGCGGAGACTCCGAACTAGTACTCGGAATTTCAAGTAAAGAAAAACCAATAAATTAACCTGACCAGGGGATTGAACCCAGGATCTGCCACTATTAGACCAGCGAGGCAGTTAGCCGAAGTCGTTTGATGCAAAGGTCGCCATGTCTATCGAACACACATTTGAATGATATTTTTTTATATCCCGTCTAGATATTCGCTAAATTATTTTTGTGCATTTGTGGCATTGCGTTGTTGGATCGTCACATCTAGAATAGAGTTGCCACAGTTAGACACACCTGCATTTAAGTTCATAGAATTATCAAAATAATTTATTGTGTAAACATATTCAGGTAAAATGAATAAGCCTGCTCGCCTTATATGGGTTTTGATTTAAAAAATAATATCAAAACATACAAATCAACAACACCTATACAACAACAATACTGTTTCGATGTTATTAACATGTCTTACCAGAGTATGCTGTGTGGATATGAAATTGGCATGCATGCCCTCCCAGTTCTACTGTGACATCAGTTAATTATAAGATTCAGTGCAATGCTGTTGGTGCGTTATTAAAAAACGTCACAGCGACATTTTCGTATGACGAATATAATATCACGTGTTAATAAGACGTGGATTTTTACGTGGACGTAAGACGTGGAGACGTTAATTTTTATGTGGAAAAAACACAGCCAAATGATGCCACAGTTGTGTTTTCTAGGAATGACCAAGCAATGCGATTGCTTATAAATATTATATGAAATAAATATTACGTAGCATTTTTCACGTGTACAAAAAACGAACCGCCTCATAGGTAAGCACGTTTCTAGAGATAAATTAGAGATATGAACTATGTCCATAAAGCGAGCTACACCTAAATACATATCTGCCTGACATTGTGTTCATTTATATTCCAACTAACAATTCACATACCATAATATATTAAATCTGAACGCCAGCTTCCAATATGGATGAACAAAATAGCTTTTGGCGTCCTGTGAAAAAAGTAAACTATATATTTTGTTGACCCATACAATACAATTTTAAAATGTTTTTTTTTTCAGAAGCGTTCATAAAACATTCAATCTACTCTTAGGGCTCACGACATGTAATAAAAGAAAAATTTAATGTATGCGCTGAGTCATTAAAAAGATTTTATTATAGATAAAAAATTTAGGGCTACATTAAATTCTTTTCCACGACGCGAATTTAACAAGACTTTGTTTAAAGCTTCTGAGATTTATTGTTGTACCATAACAAACAATATGGGCCGCTTGCGTAAAGATCATGAAATGTATTTGGAAATGCCATTAATTTATTCAGGAAACTTCTGCATCTTACAAAACTACAATTAAGCTCCAAAACATACTTATCGATCTTTCAAAGATAAACGCTCCGAATTGGGGATTTAGCCAAAATGAACGGACTTAATGACACCATATAAGATGACCAGTCGATTAGCGGTCAACGTATTGACATTTGTGCCATACTTCATCTATTCGATATTTACATATTGTTAATATGCCATTTTTTTAGCGTGGCATTCTGTGTGTTTTTGTCGCTCAAAGATCAACAAGGGTATCGACAGGGGAGTCTGGAATTTACCCAAGCATGCCGCCTCAGTGCAAATAGATGAAGACAGAACCGGCACTTAATTAAAATATTTCTATATACATAGATTATGAAGCTTACGACTATTTTGTCGCTTCTTTAGTAGAGTGGTTGCGAACGCGACTGCTAGTCAAAAGATCCTAAGTTCAATCCCCAGGTCGAGCAAATGATAGTTGGGTTTTTCTGACTTAAAATTCCCGGAGGATGGCAATAGGCTCACCTCTTATTCGTGGTGGAACGTTTACTAACAAATCGTCCAAGTGTCCAATACTTTTACCACTATCTCTTTGGAGAAATACAGACGAGATATTATGTTTTCAAACTATAACAGCCTGTACTCACTTCTAAACGACTAGTTCAAAACACAAATACGATCTTAAAAATGTGTCACGAACGCCCACCGATTCAAGCGCCACACCCAACGTTATTCAACATTACTGATCGTTTGCCATCTGTCACGGCGAGCGGGCCAAAAAAGCTTCCTAGCTTTATTATTTACTTATATATTCATAGACTTTCTTTGCGTACCAACAAAAAATACACATGACTACTTGTGGATATTAGGAATACAATATTTATCTATTACGGAAATGATCTCTTGCATGGGAAAAAAAAATTGAGAATGTGAGTTAACTAATTTTATTTTAGACAATAGTGTAGTAATAGCTCAGTAGTGGAAATTTTAATCCTCGACTCGGGAAGGCTGACACTTAAATGTTGGCAAGCATTATTGATTTTAAAAAGGTATGTTTTAAGACGAAATATCAATTATTTATCCATTGTACCCGACGCTAACTTTAAATTATAAATCCGTATACAAAACTGGGGTAGCAAAAGCTAAATTATTGAAAAGTTACAATATTTGCGACATTCATTTAAGAAGTAAATAATGAAATATGCAATGAAGACTGATGGAAATTATACTATCTCGCACAATAAGAGTGAATCGAATTGCGAGTAGAAGTGCAAAAATAAATTGAAAGGATCGCTCGGAAGTCTACGAAATACAATCTCTGCAACTATTTATACCATGCAGTAATTGGTCTGACTGTCCATTTGTGTTTCGTTCTGAAATGTCTGGTTGCTAGTCTACACATACATTGGGTGAAGCTATCTCAGTCTTTAGAAGTAGCAACGCGTCCGAAACAAGCCTCTAATAGGACAGATTTCAAATAATCCTTATAAAAATTTCGCATTCATAGTGAGCAATAATTACGTTCCCTGTAGTGTATAATACTTACATATACCGCATAATTGCTAGTAAAAAAAAACCTGGCATTAAAGTGAAATTGAACGTGAAGCTGATTTATTTTATTCGTAATTTGTACCACCGTTTTACATATTGCTTTGAAGCCGTAATAGGAAATCTTCAGCCACTCGACACGTTCCTTCGTGTATCGTTCTACATTAAGGGCCTTTTTATGTAGACCGGTTCGGAAAACAGATTCTGATCAAATTTAAAATCACCACATTTCAATATATCAAATATATTACAGCTAAGTAAATGGCATAAAACAATTAAATTATGAATAGTCTTTTATTACAATATACTAAAGCTGTATTGTAAACATGATCGAAACCGGCTGTGCTCTCCGAGCCGCGAAAGGACCATTAAGTGCTATAAGATCACGATACAATGGATTGGCTACGTGCCACATCACATAGCCTAATTATAATATGCTGCGTTCTCGTAAACATGGAAATGGTATTATCAGATATCACATATAAACTCGACGATGTATCTGCTTATGCTTTCAGAATTAGTATATTTTAAGCTAATGGAAGCACAAACTGAAGATATATCATTAGTACCAAAGCCTGTTGATGGAAATGCTATGAGACTGTGCTAGACGTTAAGTGTATGATGAATAAACATATATGTACATAAACATCCATATACGAGTAACATCAAGGACAAAAGTACAATAATGTAACGATAAAGTTGTTTTGACTGGCCGAAGTTGTTATGAAGCCAATTAAAATATTTGCGCTAGTTCAGTGGAGTAAAACTTGTAATTATAAATATACATAAAATTCAATAACAAAATCATATCAAATCAGATCAAGTTTTGAATAATTCATGTAAAACTACTACAATTTACTAATCAAACATGAATAACAATGTACAGAATGGCCGCAGGCGCCTGCTGAATATTTACTCCGCCTAGTTAAAACTGTGCCTAACTTTAGTTAATGACTGAATAATATTAAAGTAAAACTGATAGTATTTTTAAAATATCCATCATTTCTAATCGGCTAAATTATTTCATTTCATCGCAGTCTTTTAATATACACAGAAAATGAAATGAATGTGTAAATTTATTGCTGACTAAACTTTGCTAATACGATTTTTTATTTGAGATATAAATTTAAATCTACCATAATATTCAAAATTGTTTCAAGATTACTTACAAAATTTTTTATTATGTTTATATGTAAAATGTTTTACTAAAAATTTTACCGAATTAGGATTTTCAATTACCGAATTCTTCACAACCTAATTGCCGAATTAGGCTGTGAAGTCTGCCAACCCGCACTTGGCCAGCGTGGCAGACTATGGCCTTAACCCTCTCAATATGAGAGGACACCCTTATTCCAACAGTGGAACTATAATGAGTAGATTATAATAAGGTTTTTCAATTTTACATTTTCGACTTCACTTAATTCTCAAATTATGTTTTAAATTACGTGCCCTAATTCAGGTTGGACAGTACGATGAATATGTAACGGGCTGTTTGTCACACCCCTAATGTTTTAAAGTAGCATTTAACAAAAATAAACTAGGTTTATGTATAATAATGGAAACGGATCTCCTTTCACAGTGAATACAGTTAAAGCCACTCTTCCAAGCTGGCCTTGTTTTAGGCGATAAATTTGACACATCTCAGAGCCTTAATGAAGAACTCGAGGCACTAAAGTTTAGTTTTCCGGTTACGGTTTAAAAGCCAGAAGTAAATGCTATTAACTTAACCAGATGCCTAGGGCTGTACAATCTAGACCACAACGCTACCACTGCCACCATCTTTAGGTATACGAGCATAACCAATTTTAGATAAATTGGTAACTCGCGAACCGAACAGTCCACAGGGAGTTACCCACATCTAAGTCCACGTCACTTCGTTGAACATGTACATATTTTATCGAAGTTAATATTTTGTTAAATAATGAATCGCTTTTATAAAAATGTTGATTTAGTATCGCTCGAGAGCATTTAAATAGATATAATATGTAAGATCAAAATATCAAACACATTCTATAACAACTGTGCTTATAGATTTTGTTCTCGTGGGATGACTTTCAGGATTTTCTTTATGGAAATTCTCAATAAATAATGTTCCTCGAAGACTGGTCAGGGACATATGTGAGCATATACATTGTCAGCTGTAGTACCGCGGAAGAAAACAGTATATAGCTACCGATTGAACACAAGTGATACTCTTATCGAAGGCAGGTATTATTAAGTTTTAGATTTGAGCTTCACTTATTAGAAAGAAACCACATGTTACTTAGCCAATGGAAATAGGTATCTCTCTATGTATAGATAGATAAATTCTTTGATATGATTTTACGAATGTACTAAGCTACAATGTTGTGTGCCTTGCCCACTTTCTTTTGTTTTCTTTTTTTATATAAGCTCCTTCCAGTAAAGGTTGTCTAGAAGGGATCGCTCGTTTAGCGATAAGACCACCTTTTATTTTTACAGAATTTTGTTACTTTGTATTTTAAATACAAAGTACAGAATAACAAAATTTTATTTGTTCTTTAGTGTATAATTTTATTATAAAGTATCTGTATTGTATTGTATTGCATTGAATTGTATAAATTGGATATCTAAAAGCCAATTCAAAGATCAGCAAGATACTCGTATTTTGCTTATCGAAATATAATCTTTCGTGCCACATGTTTATAACGTATACATTAATGAATTAAACTTTAATTGCCTTGCGATATCAAGGGAATAAGGTCATGCAATTGAAAATAAAAATGTGAATAAACACGCCACGCGTGCCTAGCTGTTTACTAATGACTTGGCCCGGCGCACCGAGAGCGTAGCTAGATACCTATGACAACAATTGATTAACTCAGTCATCAACGCCTACGGCGCGATAGAAAACATTTTTATTGGACACATTTCTCGCATGATCAAGCAAAACGTGTATCGGATTGTGAACGTGTTCTCGAAAAATATACGAGGGGACTATTTAAAAATTGCCACGGCTTAGCTGTGATGTTCAAAGTGACAGGCCGCAGAAACAATGTCATCTTGCTTTACAAGTTTTATGTAGTGTAGTGATGACGTAGAAACAACATAATTTAACATTTTAATTCGTATTGGATAGGTTTACTATATTTGAAATGAAGGAGATTCCTGGATACTTTACAAGAATTATAAAAGAAATTTCTACAAGGTGCAACCTAGTAGATACATGCGTAAATACATACGTAATACATAATTATTGAAAAGTAAGTTCACGTAATTTCTATGTACGCTTAGTTTACGAAGCCAGCGAAACACCAACCCAACACATTAATGTAAATTACATGTTCCCGTCATTTGTGTTTTATTAGTGTGCATAATTAATTACCATCCGCCGAAACTCATCAGCCAGTAATGGTTTTCATTATCAGTAATTTAATTATTTTTGCTTTTAGTATCCGTAAACTCGGTTAAAGTACGAAATGATCGCGTGAACGGTTCGCGCTTTATAGGTTTGTCGACGCAAACGACGCGTAAGGTGGCTGGCAACGAGTCACTGCACAAACTGGCTGTTTTTATTGTTATGTCCACCACGTTCCATTTTGTTATTATTGTAAATTTACACGATATTTCAAATCATACATCGACTGGGAATATGTGTTATATTCATTTATTTTTATCGTTCTGTCAACGATTTTTAATATATAAGAAAATCCCAAAGATTAAAGCGAAATGGAACGAAACCGTTCTTAAACGAAATGTTTTCAATTTCAAAATTCTGTTAGCGATGCAGCCAACAAACACACTTTCACTCGCTGACAAATTCAATCTTCGAGCTGTCTTCAGAGTTATTTCCGAGTACACGCATCGAGTTGTAGGCATATTAAATTATTCTTGTACGATTCATAGACAAAATATACTTGTTTAAGGTTGTATTTGTTATTCTACAGATGCTTGGCTATGAATAAGATTGAGCAAAATAGTTACACACCTAAACAAAATTATTCTACTCATTTTTTTAAAATTGTATTTAAAACTTTCATGGATCTTAAGCTTTTCTATTTTAATTATTGATAATATCAATTCTAAGGTACGTGTAAATTACAAAACGAGAAAAAACATTACAAAATTGGCTTAATAATCTTGATATTGATTTGAGTTATAACGTTGCTTTATAATAAATAATATTAATTATCGTACCATAACATGTCTCGTAAGAAACATACATATGTACTATATGAACAAGTATATATACTTATGAACAAGTAAAAGAAACTAATTAGTATCAGAAATTGGCCCGTATCAGTTGTAAATGGCAAAGAATATAGAGATGATATCGTGGCTCACCTGTTAATGATGTAATCAGTTAACTAATTAACACTATTTTTATGGTTCTATATTGACTCCATGATAAAATTCTGTAATAGTCATTCCTTAATACTCTATAATAATTTTAAAGAAATGGAACTAAAATCGTATCTGAATTGTAGATAAAAACTGTATAGCTACGATTCCAAAGCTTATTACGTGTTGTCTGATTGGCCCTCGTTTAAATAGAGCAAAATGGATAAAAAGAAGTCGTATAATAAAGTTGCAGCGTCGAGAAAATTTACTTACTTTTACTTGATCTTGTTCCCCGGCGTATTCTATATTCTGGAATATAGTCCAGGTGTACCGTCTGCGGACCTCCATCCGTGCCAAGTACCGCCGGTACCACTGCTGAATTAAAACGGCGGCCTTCATTGCTAAAACAAAATACTTTAATTAGATCATTCTATTTTTTTTAACGTCTCAATTTTTAAGAAAAGCACAAAACCGATTTTAAACCAGGAGTACCAAAACATGTTTAGTAGAAAAGTATTGGTAACTACCAGTGTTCATTACATTACAATTACATGTACTAAAATGTTATACAGATACGTAGTTACTAACGATTATTGAATAAAATAAAAGTTATGATAAAACTTCTTAAATAACCTTTTTAATTATAAACTCATCATTGGCTTATAGCAGTCCGAAATTAGACTTAGATATTCCTTAACGGAGCCCCTATCTACGGCCTGCTAGATCACTTTCAGCTTGCAGTCTGTCGCAGATCATGACCCCACCTAGTCACAGAGCATCCTACGCTAAGTTTGTCTACTTGCACTCTCCACTCAAGAACAGGGTTACCCCAATTATTGCCAATTGTTTGACAAATATGCCATGTCAATTGCCACTCTGATATGCTAATTCTTGGAGTTATGTCGTTTAAGTTTGGTTCTCTTACTAATAGTGTTCACTTACTAATGTAGTTTAATTGCAAATGCAATCCTTCAGACTCTCTGAGCATGACTCGATTTATGAGTCGAGCTACAGTTAAATGAGCACCGTTAAACTTGCCTTTAAATAGTGTAGCCAATATTTAAAAGTAGTGCTTATATTAAGTGGATCTAGTTAGTAAAATGAGATAGAAGTTTTACGTTAGTATGCTAATGAAAATGTTAATTATGGGGACACGAAGCTTTCAGCAATGCTTTAAAATAGTTTGTGTAGAGTTTTGAGCCCTGTACGTCCCAATCTTCCCCAGCATTTACAATATTTCGTCTCCGGTATCGACGATAGAGATACTTTATGTTTTACTAGTTATACACATAAATCATAATTAAATGAAATTAATTCATTTAATTGGTCAGCGTGGCAGACTACAGCCTAAACCCTCTCAATATGAGAGGACACCCACGTTTCAACAGTGGAATTATAATCGATCGATTATTATTATTATTGCGTCTCATACTAGAACGGCGGAAAAAGTTAGTTTCCGTTCACAAATCATTTTGCACCAGTTATAAACATATTTTAAAATAGTTTCAACTACGGACTAGTCATAATTATGGTAACACAGCAATCCAATTAGTGACGATATCCGCTTTTATTCCGCGCTCTCTAGTCATAAGAGGGTTATTGATTAAAATTCCAATGTATCTGACCTATAATCTTATATGTACTATAGTCTTAGGGATGAGAATAGCGACAAATGAAATAATATAATTATTAAATGTATTATAATATTTTAAGTCGAATTGAGGTATGGCGTAATGTATTAAAAATATAATATGAATGAAATGGGAAAACTTATTGCCTATAAGTTTGCCATTATCGTGCCAGCTATCGACTATGTTTATATGATGTAATAGTCATGACTATTGTTACGAGGTCTGCCTTGTCATTATCATGTCATTTGAGGCTAATTCGGGATGATCAATCACTTTGACCATTTCTATATACAACGCACCGTACTATTGTAAACAGTTAAGAACATCTATAAAACATAGATTGTATAAAATCCGTCAAATGTAGAAAGTCACGTCAGTCAGTACCACTATCTACTCGAATGTAATGTGTATGTAGGTATATCAATGTGCCCACTTTGAACTTACAATACAATTTAATTATATTTCAGAATATAATTAAATTGTATTGTACCTATATGTATTTTTTTAAAACATTTTTCATACCTGGTGTGACAATAATAAATCTGTCATGGACGGCTTCAACAAGTAATGCATCATTTTAACGGTTTAGTCGAAAATAGAACTAGTACCAGTGTCGTGAACGAACTGTAAATTTACAGAACGCTGGGCGCGGTCGGCACTTGAACCGTTCTATCACAAATGTTTACTAGCGTTTCCGCGCTTCGGTGACCGTGTAAAGCATTCAGTTGTTATACTTAAAGAACGGTCGTTAAACTTTATCGGAGCTTTCAGTGCCTGTTAAATACATCTGACAGACGAGCTAACTACACACCCGTAACAGCAGCAAACGGCATTGGATTAGCGTCACAGAAGACGTGTAATCTAATACTGCAATAAATCTCTTAATGTTTGTTTCTCTACTAATTAAAATTATTCACACAGCTCCTGTAATCTGACGATTAATTGACTTCGCGAAGTGCCAGCCCACACAATTTAATCACGTTTATGCTGGAGGCTTTCAATTTCTCGTCTCCAATATAAAGCATTCTTCGCAATCAATTTGCACACAAATACGCAAATCACCATTCCTTAAATGTCAATAAATATTGAAAATCAAAAATTAATTGATCTGTTATACATTTGATGCGAAATACGACTCAGCTAAAAAGAATACGAATATATAATAATGTTATATTCAGTAAAATGATAACTATAGAAATAAGAATGAAAATATATTATTGTATTTCATATAACAAGTGTTTTTAATAAAAAAGATAATTCCACCGCTGCATTTCATTTGCATAGAACTACAGTCGCCCTTGTTATGCATATTGTTGTACTCGAACCTGGCTCGTCGTGGACTATTTCTATTTATTTACGGGTATGGAGGACGATGGATCTTTCTATTAAAAAAAATATTTCTGAAATATTATTTTCCATTCGTTATTTTCATTTATAATATCGAGTTGTCGTTTAATATAATAATATATGAATAAAGTCATTAGCATTTTTATAATTTTAATAATATTACTCGTCGTTCAATTTCATTATAAATTGTAAACGGCGGGCTTATAGCAGTCATCTCTACGGATATAGTATGTAATAAAATTGCATCAAAGCAATTTTGCTGAGAACATTCTGCGGGGTGAGGTATTACCGGCGTACAATGAACAACGAAATCTTATTAAATGAAATCACACCGAAAAAAACCTCTAAGTCGTAATGACGTTTAGGACAGACAGTTTCTCATTGTATAGAGTATGTACGCCGACGATTCTCCATTATACATTAGGATTAGTGATTACAATATTAACATACATATTTAACATATGTACGAGTAGATCTGCTAAAGGGTTGTATGTTTATTATTAATTTGTACCTTTTCAATAATAAACCTAATTAGCGCACATTAACAATGCACATAACTCTTTTACCACACAGACCAGGATGAAAGTTTTTCTGTTTTTGGACTCTCGATTTCGAATGTTATTTTTCATATTGATTTAAAGTTTTTCATCACAACATCTAGTTGTAAGTTTATTGTAAACTTACACTAATAACTTCAGTTCTGTAAGACCTACTAAGTTTACAGTTTTTATTATACGTGGCATGGCATTAAAACGAAAACATTATAGAGCTATGATTTCTAGCATTTCAAAAGTTTTTTTACCGCGAAAAAAGGAATGTTTTCCTATTAAACGTATTTGGAATTGGAACACCACATTTATTAATGTGAGCCATTGGATAGCTGACTTTAGTCATGGTTACGTTTCTTTATGTGATGTGGCCCAAGATAGTCGCCCAATGCTCAATGCCAACCGCCCAATGCTCTCACGAAGAAAAATATGTCTGAACGGAGGAGATATGTTAAAGATAAACGACCTAAGCCGAAATTCGAGAATAGATGAAGATATCTATCGGCAGAATGTAAAACTTTCAATGCTAACACTAATACCGCATGCTGCAGATCAAATGCTAACACCTTTCAATTGGGCAAAAAATTGTTGTGAAGATGTGATCAAGAGTGGTCCACTAACATTTATGACCTTGTAACATAAGGTGCAAAGTTTATGCATTAATGTGATCAACAAAAAAATGATCTATTTTTCTTTGTAACACTATTTTCAGTACTTTCACTTAGAGAATAAGTAAACCTGTACAACTTACTTCTAAGGACGAGGTTGGTGCCATCAGATTTGGCGACCCGTTATGAGAGCACTTCAAATCTGTATAAGTTGAATAAAAATGTGCACC
>DWEC01001076.1:0-14258 GCA_018245735.1 Microceris miodesmiata
TCGTCACTTGAGTATGACTTCATATCCACGATGGTATCCTGTTTATCACTAGATTTTGGAGCAACGAATCGATTGTTTCAGGTACCAGTAAGCACAATGGCTAAGTACTTGTGTGCATACAAAAATTAGCGATGTTAACATTGTCTAAGTATTCATACGATACGACCACATAGTATCTATATGTATGTTTTTGAACGCGAACAACTGTGCGGTGTTAGCGTCTAATATAAAAACCTACTCGTTTGTGATTAATTCAATTGGTCCAACGCAACTGATTGATCCTTTTCACAGGACAAAGTGAGACCGTGCCGCTTTTATTATAAATAAATTTGACGTCAATATTTTCATTCCTCATTTATTTCACATTTTACAATTACTTTCATTTTTTTGAAGATATATCGTCTTCAAAAGCGATCCACATATTTTCGAAATAAATTTCTTATGGGCTATGCACTATTATGTTTTTAACAATAGAAGGCTGCCCAATACAGTAACTAGACATTCGGTTGAATTGGTGCTAGGAATATTTTTTTACTATTTAATATTAATATTAGAATGCCATTGGAATATACAAAAATTTGTTAAACATATAAATAAATAAAACGTAACATCACGCCTGTAATCCCGAAGGGGTAGGCAGAGGAGTGTAGTACACTCCCACGTTTCACCAGTTACGTTTAAGTCCCACAATGAAATATGTGGGGAGCACTTCTAGGAAGGAATTTTAAATTAGAAAAATCCTATAGTACGCGACCCGGTATTTGGACCCAGGACCTGCCAATCGGCAGTTGCGCTTGCGACCACTCGACCAACGAGACTGTGAAGTGAATAAATAAGAACGTAAAACAAAAAAAATAAATGTCCGTTGCATCCAGTAATTTCACTGCATCTACAAAAATAATTTAATTTGTATTGACATGCATGCAGCAATGCATTTTTCGGTTGTTTAATAAATCAAACTCGTATATGCACAAACCGTTAGTACTCCAAGGATATTTTGTATCAGATACCTTATCACCTCGATACGCAAACACACGCGGCAGCATGAAGTAATAATTCATTGTATTCATTTGGCCACCGCAATAGCCGTGTGACTTAAATTGTGCAATTGGAAAAAAAGCGATTCAAACCTTGATTAAGTAAAAAATCTTCGGTACTTTAAAATAATATAAAAATGTAAACGCAAGTCTGTCTGACCGTTTCACCAACAACAATAATAATGTTTGTTATGTACGATACGTACGTCAACTTAAACTGGTATAGGAAATAAGCTCCTTAGATGGAATACAATTTAAAATCAATCCCCGCAGAGCGAAATGACGGATACACAATAAACGAATAGAAATTGCTTGATCTCGGCGTTATTGAAGTCGCGGGAAACAACTAGTACAATATGACTTATAGGCTATGTATTTTGCATTTGTAACATAAAGCAATGCCCTTTAGACCTTAATGAACTTTCCTGCCGTATGTAGATCGAAATGCCTATTCCAAATGCATAATATGTAGGTACATGGTACCTACCTGTAACTCAATCGATTTTATTTTTCATCTTATTTTTCAATTTGGCAATTCTGTTATTATGCTTTATATAAATAAATAAATTTATTTATCTGATTGTATATTAATGGAATAGTTATTGTGAATAGAATGCTTACTAATGCAACCAAGCGACACGGTCTGTATGACAGAAAAATCAATATACAATTATGTTATGCAAGGTTAGATGTAAAATTTCAATATAATATATATCATAAAAAGCAAAGAAGTACTTCAAGCAATGGCTTTGACATCGCCAAATCACGCGGATAATAATACTTTAAAAAGGTAGTTGTTTAAAAATGTTTTGTTGACTACCGGCCGGTGAGATCACGGCTTCGTCAAAGACTAACTTGGACTTCGAGTTTAATGCCTATTGTACAAGTGTACAATAAATAATTAATGGCTATAAATAATTTAGAGCGGGGAGGAAAATGTTGGATTTTAACATTTAAGACAAGCCAGTAAAAACTATTAAATTTACAGATTTTTTTTTATTAAGTAGAAAGTACAATACTAACGTGAAATGTAACAGACAGTAAGTGAAACTAGCAGATAATATGTGAGCATACAATATTTTTTTTTTTACAATAATAACAACTTAAATACTTTATTTAAAAATATTTATCTCTTTTGTTAAAACTGGTGAATCATAAGTGGTTTTGGATTCATGATGTTTCGATCTGATACCCGAGGACAGCAATCTATTTTTTTAAATATTTGAGAAGAAGATAAATCGGATTATAAGATCGGTTTAACTTTACGTTAGTTATATTTTAGTTTCAGTTTCGGTGACCACCACAGCTTAATAGTACCTAAACATCATAATGTAATTTAATATCCTCTACGAATTAGTAGTTACTAAGACGTTATACATATTTATTTAGATTATGCATGCAGTCATCTTATAATATATTCTTTTTTTTTTGGGCAATCTGGCTTATATATACGGGTATAAAATTCTCCGTGCACAGTTGATAAGAAGACGTACCTACAAATTCACGGACATGACCCGAGGCCGAGGGCGTCAGATAATCTTGCGTCGAAAATAAATGATAATAAGTGGCTTCGATGTCACCGTTGTCAATTAATCTATGACCTTCTTGCGGTCACCGAGTGTTGGTGAGCGCAGCGAGCTGAGACTTCATTCGCCTCACACTCTCTGTGGGGATCAGTCACTGGCATTCCAACATGAGGGTTTTAGCAGCCTTTCTCGCCACTTTGGCGATTGCGACTGCGAATCCGGTCTCCACCAGCAAAGTTATCTGCTACTATGACAGCAAGAGTTACGTCAGGGAATGTAAGTACATCATTCATTTGCTGAGCGTCTTTAATATACTTAAGCGAATTTATAGCGACACATATTCATAATTTTTTTCTAAGCCGCCATTTGCATTTTCACACAGCTCTAAGTTATGTAAATGTAATACATTTTTTAAATATATATTATGTAATTTGTTGAGTAGAAACTTACAATATAATTAAAAGTATAATTTAAACTAACTTTTCGTCTAAGTAACGGTACGCGATACTAAAATAACGTCTTTTTTTGAAATAGCCGCCTCAAGATTGCAGCCGACGAACACGTGCTCGAATGTTCGTTTGTACATTACATTATATAACGAAGTGCGGTAACTGATTCTCTATTTAAATAGAAGATACAAACATATTTTAACTGATTTACGAAAATAAATGACACTATATAATATTTGTGAAAAGCAAATATGGTTCAGTGTTCGCGGTCTAGCACGTCCGTTCTCGAATGTTCGATACTTTCGAATTGCGGGGATTTTATTTGTTGACATTGAAATATAAAGAGCAAAATTAACATTGTTCGATCTATGCTTGCGTTTTAAATAGTTTTTGTGTGCTTCGTATTTTGACAGATAGGGAATAATTTAGGCCAATTAAGATCGAACTCGTTTTAATAATTGATTATTTATTTTGCAATGTTGATTTTGCACATAACAACACTGTCAGTTTAGGATTTCTGATTCATTCAATATATATACGTGTTTAATATCGAGGGACACTAATAACTCGGATGATCTTAACTGCTTATCAACTTTGAAATTATTCCATTGTACACTTATTTCATATATATTATGGATATATTATTATTGTCTTTGGTATATAATATCTTGGTTTGGTATCTTCATATTTTATAAATATCTTATGTAGTACTTAGAACTGCGGATAAGCGTTCAAAATTTGAATAGCTGGTTTAATATTATCAGCGAACTCGCAATATATTTGAAAGGAAATGTGTTTGTTCACCGTTCCACTCGGTGGAGTTTATTCGGTGTAAAACGGCAATCGAGGCACACATCCTTATTCTATATTCTATTCCTTTCTACCCTATCCACTTTCTCTGTTTGCGAAACGAGCCATTAAATATTAGCCAATTCGAGTAAATTTAATGAAAGCGTACACATACTCGACTGCCTCGTTGATCGTGTTGGTTGCAAGTGTGATCGCCGATCGCGAGGTCCCGGGTTCGATTCCCGGGTCGAACACTACAAAATTTAGATTTTCTAGTAGTGGTTCGGAGTCTGGATATGTGCCCGATGCATGGTAATTGGCTCATCACGTATTCCATGGTGGGACGTAAACGTAACCGGTGAAACGTGGGAGTGTTCTGCATTTCTCCGCCTGCCTCATCGGGGATTATAGGCGTGAAGTTACGTTTTTTTTACGTAAACATACTGTTCCACGTTTTGAGTTTTTAGGACGTAATTAGTGTAGGTATGGCTTTTCCTGTCCTGTTATCGTTTATGGTAATAATGCGTTATATTAAATAGGTTTTTACGGTTAAAAACCTTTTGCTTGGATTTGACACATGCCGGGGATAGACGAGAGTTTAGGCGGGAACGAACCCGACTCACCCCGGGCTTAGTAAATAATTTGAACAATTTGGAAGCTATCGCCACCTACATATTATTAAAATATTACTCATTAGTTCTTTGGATCTTCTGAAAAGATTAAAGTGACTCATAATTTTTTTTTATTGGTTGATGTATTTGTCATTTTAATATACGCAATATTAAATCCAAAAATTATAATTAGGTATTAGTCACCCTTATAATTATTATATTGTATAAGAGAAGACAGTTGCAGTCAGAAACAAAATTTAAGTTTAAGCCTTAAAGTCATTTAAGGCTTACTTTTAGCATTGCATAAACTTTTTCAGTCGTCTTTATCTAAGTCTGCTTACCTTTTAGAAATAATCCTTTATACCTATAGGTAATCGAATACATAAACAGTCTTGCATTTCGATTATATATTCAAATTTAAATATCTAATTACAATATAAATGAAATGTCAATAAAATACTGCAGACATAACAGATCTTGTTTGCTTCATGACCTTTAAATTGGCGGTCATTTTGATATATCATATTCCATAATGACTGTACTAGACAATAAAAATTCAATATTGATTTGAAATGGAATTATATTGTTCATTTTATTTTTAATTTTTCTCACGTGTCTTCTTAACGTTTGTGTAACGAGAACTACTTATGATTTGTTTTTAAGCAATAGGTATTTAACACGTTTTGATGCGGTGTTTCAAAAATACGAGAGGGAGAGCGATTTGAATATGGCCTTTTTAAATTAATTTAAAAAAAGCCATAATTTTTTAATTTTAATTGTTCACATTTAAAATTAGAACGCAATAATCACACTTGTTCCTCTGTATGTATATTATATTTTGAGCAAAATTTTTTTTCATAATTATCAATATATCAGGCGGGGTTTCTATAAAATATAATGTAACTTGTTTATTTCATTAAAAAAAATTCGATTGATTTATTGAATAAACTGACTAACAATACAGTTTAAAATTAACCAATGAAAAAATGACCTTGTGGACACTGAGATTGGTTGCAATCAGCTAATAACTTTGTTATATAAAATAATATGGGTAATTTAAACATTATGAAGTGACGGTAAACAGCGAAGGCGACTACAGAAATGTACATTCACTTATAAAAAGTATGTACATTAAATTATAACAAATTGTGTAAACTTTTTCAGTAAAACTGAAAATTTTTGATTAAAACAAACGATTAAGTTTTAAACGTCCTTTTACTAACGTCAATTTCATCATCATCATCATCAGCCTATCTTGGACATAGGCCTCCCCAAAAGGGTTTTTATGCCCGTAATCTCTACGCTGGACATGCGGGTTGGAGACCGCTACGTCAATTTGTTTGAGCTCAAATTATAAATACATCGATAGAAATGTTTCCGAAATAGGTGGTATAATGTGACGATGAAAATTTTGGAAACATATTTGTAAACTAAACTGAAAACCCTTACCAGTACATGATAAATGAAGGATTTTTGAAACATTATTGTCACAGACGACTGACATGATTCATTTTTCATAAGCTTTTAATAGCGCTTGGAAATCCCTTTGAATAATACAAACACATTTATTAATTTAAAAATTAAACAGATAAAATTTTTAAACGTACATTGTAAATTTGTAACCATGTACATTCCTATGAAGCATTATATTGCCCGTTATTTGTTATCCTAACCTTATAATATTGTTGTTCTTTAAAAGCAAAGGAAGTTAGCTCGGTGCATTACTTATGTACGAGTATATAGATTTTTAAAGTCGATCCTCCATTACTAATTTTAACGAGGAACAAGATATTTTTGGTTATATTTAATTACCTTACCGATTTAAATTTTCAATTTAATGTTGCACGAACGACCTTAATTCTCTGACTCAAAAAAAATTGAAATTTTTGCCGTGATCATTATATTTAGGTAAGATAGGGAATTGAAGTTGGAAAGGTGGTCAGAAGTACGCTCAGTTTGTATTCCTAGGACCAACGACATTTTTGGCATTTTTTAGAATTACATAATTATGTGAAACTCTCTGTTCATAGAATTTTTGATTAATAATAGTTTAGATAACAATACAATACCCATAGAATCGATGAATGTAATTGAAAAAATAGACGCTTTGCAAAAAAAGAAAAAATATTCGGTTGTCAGTTTCAACAAAACATGTCGAATAAAACTCTGTTAATTTGATAAAATTTTTCTCCATTCATTACATATTCACGAGTTCAGCTATGGCGGTTTTATTTATGGAAGCACCAGGGGACCCAAAATCCGGGATAAAAAGCTTATGAATTTTTAAAATGTTGAAATTCGAATGTCGTCCGAACGCGATCTTTTTATTTTTCATGTCATAGTCCGATAGGTTACAAAAATGGCCAATGCATAGCATCAATAAATAAAAGCAAAGTTAGTAAAATTGTTATATTAAAGATTTTGGTTGCTACGTAACCAGGTATAAGAAATGTTTCCATTTTTGGTAAAAACGACTAATTAATCTACGTAGATTGGATACATATAGTCTATGTATTAACCGCGTTCATGTGTGGATGTATGAAATAAACATTACTGAATTTAAATATGGAACATCAAATCACGATTTTATCTTTTAATCTAAATTGCTCTAATTTATAACGCGTTCAGTAGGAAACGTCCATTGTAACAACAACCTTGACTAATGTTTATGGTCTAAAATATAAAATTTAAAAATAGTATATTTTTCCGCTTGTAAATAATTACATAACATCCGTTCAAGCCTAATTTTACAAAGTTAGTAACCACAATATCATTAATCAGGTTGGCCGTTTTCTTGAATTTCAAAGGGTTTTCTATTTTTGGGCTTCGATAATGATGAGGTTATATAACCTGCAAAAAAATCCTCACCACGCTGCACGCTAGAGGTTTGGGTGGCCCCTTATCAAATTTAGTCATTTAAATATGGATTCGATGGCATAAAAAATCTCATATAAATTTTATGTAAGATAATGCATTGGTCATATTTTGTCGACATTATTATCAACGCAAGATATCGTTATTAGTGTGGTTTATCGGCATTATAATGATAATTACGAGTATTACAACTTGCCAATTACCTAAACGCCGAATAAATATATATAAGCAAAATAACCAAAATGTCACTGTCGGGTAACATTTCTCAATATTTTTTAACAATCATTATAAATAACTACCACTTTCATTTTTTCGTCGGAATGAGAAGGGTTGAGGTTATAAGTATGTATACGTCACTCGTGAGGATTGACAGCCTTCGTACCACTCAGAGCTCTATGTAGGACTCTCAGGCGCGCAGGTTTCCAGCTATTTAATAGCAAAACTCAACTTTGCATAGTCAGCGACCCATGTAAGCGATTTGAAACTCAAAGGCCTGGAATTTAGCTCAAAATGTAAATCACTAAGCTATAACAATTTGCGGCTCAAGTTGTCCGTACTTAGGTATATGAAAGTTATGAAAGTTCTACGTGGCGTTTATTATTTGTGTTTTTTAAAGACTGACCAATTGTGCTTTTTTCATGATATTATTGTATGCAACTTAGCCTCGAATTGGCACGAATAAACGAGACTAATTTCCTTGTACCACCAGTCACCTCGAATTTACCTTGCGGGGTAGTTACAACATACTTTTGGACGATTACATGTTTATCGGTTGACATTATGTCTTCACGATATTTAATTTTATATATCTTTAATGTCTGTTCACTTGACATTGACCAGTAAAAACATTATGTAACGAATATTATTTTTATCATCATTATAATGTTATCAAACATGCAGCTCGAAACAACAATTGTTGATAACATTTAATTGACTCGAACCACTTTATTAAGTTAAAATAACGGAGATAAGCCCGGTAGGTAATGGTTCTTCGGGACAAAGCTTAGATAAGCCGCTCTGACAATAACCTATCGAGAACGAAGCGTGACCTTATATCAGTGGTGTCAAGTATCGCTATCTCGAATAAACACGACATTCTAGAATACGATGGAAGCAAACAAAATGAACAGGCCGGTACGTGGCGTACGTGATAAATGTTTATTAAATGATATTTCTGTTCAAATACATGATTATATATAAATCAAACATTGCTTACGTTTCTGTTTGTGCGGTTGATATTACCAATATAATTACTGTTATTGATTTCACAGCTTTTAAAATAGTTCGATAATGGAACTAACTTCCCATGTAGTTGGATAGTTAAAACGACTAATGCTTTCGATAATTCTGTTAGAATATTGGTTTTATTGGATTGGTTAACGTGTTGTTCTCTGTAACACATTTGTTGAAATTTGTGAGGAATATTAAGGTAACAGGGCAATTATAAAAATCGATTCATTTTCTCTAGTTTATGATATATAATATAAAAAACAGTTTAGTTTTTTTTTATTTCCATCGTAAAAAAGTTGTATTGTTTTTTTCCCATGCGGTTTAGGTGGGGCATTGTGCACGATTATTTTTCATAAAATATATACCTATTATTAATTAAATATTCTTTTTAATATATAGAAGGAAGAAATGAAGAACTGTTAGACTTTCAACTTTTTATTTTGTCGTATATTATTTACGGTATAAATTTGGATATCCTTTAATTTGAACAGATGCGACTCCAAATTTAAAAATGATTGAATTATATAAAACTTGTCTAATAAATCATAATACTTTCAATGGTTGTAAAATTAAAAGTTCTTTTTTAATATAACTTAATTTTTATAGTATATAAATGCCTCGTTCGTCGAGTATTTGCAAGTGCGATTGCGTATCGAAAGGTCCTGGATTCAAATCCCACGTGGGGTAGTATTGGATTTTTCTAATTTAAATTTTCTAGTGGATATTTCTGGTAGTGGCTCGGAGTATGGATGTTCCCGGTATATGGCAATAGGCTCCCCACCCACTCCACGGTGGGACGTAAACGTAACTGGTGTATTAGACTCCTCTCCCTACCCCTTCGATGGTTACAGGCTTGACGTTGCCTTTAATTTTTTAAATCCACTTTTCCGATTTTTCTATTCCCTACATGAATTTCTGACGTCACAGTCACGCCACATAATAAAGGATTAACATAAGCTGTTATAATAACCGAATCTGCATATAATAGATTATATATCTAATAGTAAACCAAATTTATGTTATTAATTATATTAGAAGCCGCGACCCGTCAGCCTTACGATTGTTAGTGCTGTTACAACTGCCTTTGATGTGTGTTATAATTAGAATATTTGATTAAAGTTCGTTAACTGTAACAATGGTATTGTGAGTTCTGAACAGGCAAGGCAACAGTGTGTAGGCATAGTTTCTCTCCACTACATTAGTAATCGTCAACATATATTGATCATATTGTTACATATATCGTCAAAATATAATATATTTTCCCATATTTAGGAAATGTAATAAGAAGCAATCCTTTTTATACGATTCATAAAAGGATATATTTTGACATTTTATATCCTGTATTTAGGAATACACGCACAAATACCTGGTAATTTGGACTATGAGGATACATCGACATTTCGCTAATGTGGCCAAGGTCTAGAATTAAGCGTAAAGGTAATAAAAATTCAGATTTATTGAGATGTATGAACCTTGAAATGCAACGATTTGCTGTTACGAATCATACATTCTAAATATTATCTACAATTCGATATGGTTACTCGTAACATCTTTTATATGTACGAGTGTCCGTGTGTCGTGTGTATGTACGCGTAGGAGAGCTAACTTGTCTCTGGCAAGCCGTTCGCATATTAATTAAATTCTGTGGAACTCATGTGGAAGACTGCGGTTTCATATATGGAAAGATATTTCATATACGTTATATAAAAATACATAAGCGATATAGAACTAGAAAGGGTGAAACGCATACACTAAAAGTGTGTCTAATTTTACTCTGTGCTCGGTAAAATGGAGTACTACGAATATTTTCAGTTTTGAAGTTTAAATTGTTTTATATTTTCAAAGAATTACGTAAATATATCAAACAACAGCTTGTCGAGTTATAAAAGTTTGAAGAAATGGTATCGAGGCATTTTTTTTAATTTTCTAGTTTCCCGTGTTAGCCGTTTTTTCGAAGCTTATTGCATTTTATTCCACATTCAATACATCGGCAGTATTGTACAAGGTGAATTAGTATGCTGAGATGTCAAAGTGAACTTGAACTGATTGGGCGAGGCTATTTATCTGTGCTGAGATTAATTTATTCGACACACACTCGACGACTGATACACTTGTTGGTTATTAAGAAAGTAATAATATTTAGTGACGATATGCGTAAACTGGCTGGCAGCGGTTGGATACGAAGAGCTGAAGACCTAGTGGTTTGCTATTGGAGAGGCTTATGTTAAGCAGTGGGCGAGAGTAGGTTTATGAATATCTAGGTGGTGATACTCGCGGACCATTTATTTAGGCGGGTAAAATAATTTAAGATTATAATGTCTGATTCCAATGCTTTAGATATTACAGGAATTTAGTCTGGTTTCCATATACCATTCTCAGGGTTGGTTGGTTTTAATCATTATTATCAAGGTTATTGCATTAGTTCTGAAATTTAGCAACGAAATGTTTGGCTGATTTTAAAACTATGGATTGAGCTATTAACGTTTTTCTATGTAAATCACGCATAAATCTTTCTATAACGGAAAACAGTTGCGGTTTTCCGGTTTTCCTTGGAGCTTATTAACATGCATTGCACTACATATACATGTTTATGCGGACACGCCATGTTTCATTGTGATTAAAGACATCTGCTCCGAGCGTTCTTTGTTTTCAAGATGAGTCAATCAGGACAATATCACTTTAAACAATCATGGCATTTGCCTTATAGCGTCTTGGTGTAGGGTTGTCAAGTTAAACGCTTATATAAAAAAAATATGTTATATAATTCTCAGTTTTTTTATTATGCCATAGACATCAATGTAGTCTTCAAATAATGTGCGAGGAATCTTAGATGAAATTTACTTGGTCGCTGAATAAGATGACCCGGAGATGCAGATATACGATACGATATGTAGATAGCCTCCGGAAATATCTTTCAATGACACAAAACTTGATAGTTTGGCATTTCCTGTTAGATGACATATCATGAATTGTTTTCTAGTTTAGTTATAGACTAATATTGAACATTAAACTTGACATTTTGATGGTGATGTCAGCTGCGTCTGTTGCAAATTGTCGCTGCGACAACTCGCTTAAACTCGTATTTGAAATGGATGTACCTACATACATATGAGCAGATCATTATGTGCGAGATCTAAAATGTACGAGTATACTAATAATGGCATCATTGCAATAATGATGCTCGTTTGTTTCATCTTCAATGATATGAAGGTTGTAAAAATATCTACCAGCCCTGAGTCCGTATGCCGTATACATCCGACCACGATCACGTCACTCGCCCCTCAAGTGGTTAATGACGGAAACAATGGAACACTAGCTGGTACAAGTTCACGTGGTGTACTACACCCACGATCAGATTAGGAGCAAAATTGCCCGCTTCTTGTCTTGTAAAAATATGCGGAAGCGTAGATCGAAGTAATTTATAACAACAACAAGTAATACAACTTAGCAATGACTTTCATTACGTAATATATTCGTATATGCAATGTTAACTATATAGAATTGATTTTAAAAAGAAAAATAAACATTTATAGTTAATTCTTTTAAGTTTCTACAGTGTCGCTTGCATGTGAGTATTTAGGAAAAGGTTAAAGGAAAATAAAATGAATATACGAATGAAATCATCGACTAAGTAGGCACGTAAGTATAACCGTGTGCTCATTTGTGTCGGAAAGAGTATATAATTAAGAGGAATATAAGGTCAAACACGCAAAGTAGTAAAAAAATTACCCAAGGCAGAGTAATTGGAAAAAAATATTTTCTATTATTTATTTATTCTTTTTGCAACACCTTATGCTAAGGGATACAAGGGCGTACTTAATTCCCAATGGCGTTCTCTTCCAGTCGATCCTGGAAACAAACTTCTCTTCAGTCATTCTTTTATTTGATTGTGAACTATTTAACTTAATAATAATTTCTATCTTATTATTTTTCCATTATTAGTATGAAATAGGATAACTAAATGTATAAATCATTACCGTCATATTTCAAACGACGTACATTAATAAGACGCTAGTGTGTCGCATTTTATCATTAAAAACATCTTCACCACAAGTAAAGACAGCTATTATTAATAACACTTTATTAAATATTGTACTTATTTTTATCGAAATAAAGTTGAGGGATGCATTTATCCAGCTCAAGCGCGCATGCTGCCTCTGGATCTGGACCCGGCGCTCTCGTACTGCACCCACTTGGTATACGGATATGCCGGTGTTCAGGCCGACACGTACAAGATGGTGCCGCTCAACGAGAACCTGGACGTAGACCGTAACCACGCCAACTACCGTGCCATCACTAACTTCAAGACCAAGTACCCCGGTCTGAAGGTTCTGCTCTCCGTTGGTGGCGACGCCGATACAGAGGATCCACAAAAGTACGACTTGCTGGTAGGTATTCGTATATTGCTCTTTTAAAAGTATTCGAATTATTTTATAGTAGTACTTAACTATTAATTATTATTACTAGTCGTAACAAGAAGTAACTATTAATATTATTAATTTATTTATTTTATAGTAGTAGCTATATACAATAAAACGAATAAACTAGTATGAATTAGTAGGATATAGCTAGAAAGGTGGAAATAGTTAAGAAATATAAGTAAATGTAGAGTATTTTTTATAAAAAAGCAGTGGGCTGATTTACGCAAAGTTCCACCCAACTACAAAGGCATAGATAAATAAATATCATTAATTTAAGAACTCTTATATACGTGATGAAATAATATGTTTTCTTTTGATAGTCATTAAGTTTTTGATTATGTTTTAAAAAGCATTCGCATTTCGTAATACCTATTCTTCCAATACAGTAGCATTTATTCAGTTTTTATGACTCTTGTTCATTTCAGCTGGAATCACCTCAAGCTCGTACTGCCTTTGTCAACTCCGGCGTGCTTCTGGCGGAGCAGCACGGCTTCGACGGCATTGACCTAGCGTGGCAGTTCGCTAGGATCAAGCCTAAGAAGATCCGCTCCACCTGGGGTGAGTAATATTTATGACGTCACTGATTATAATCAAAGACAATGCTAATGTACCTATTATTGTTTAATGGAAAAGTTTAAATTGAAAATTCTAGGCTAATATCATTCTTGAAACATGAAGAGGGAACGCTTAGTTACAGTTTATTCAAAAGTAAACTGTTAGAACAATTTTAAAGGAAGACATTATATCTATAACAGAGCGGTTACAAGGGTTTAAAAAAATATCGCCTATTTATAGTTGGGGGATTTGCTTTCAATTTAAAGCCATTATTGAGCTCAGATTGTAATGAATTTCGTTATTACCATGCAAATTTGTTTTATATGTTGGTAAACCACCACTTAGGCCTAGTAAAGGTTACACCGCAAAGCCATTTTATAAGCGAAATACTCGTAGCATGATTGTGTTTAAAATTCTTTTTAATTTGAATTAATGCTTTATATTTTATAATTTCAAAGAGTCATAGCTAAACATTACACTGTGTTAGACATTTTCTTAGATCGATATACATAATTGGATATACTTAGAGGAGTAGATACATCACAATCCATTGTTGTCATCACAATAAATTGTTACATTACAATCCAATCATTACGATTATCGATATATTTATGATTGAAATGTACTGATCTAATTGACATTGGACGGAAGGCTATTAAGATGTAATTAATAAGAAGTAATTTTATCTTTTAGTATTATGAAATCTTTTTTGTTTAGGATCGATTTGGCATGGCATCAAAAAGACCTTCGGCACCACTCCCGTCGA
>DWEC01001077.1:0-14258 GCA_018245735.1 Microceris miodesmiata
TTTTTTTTTTTTTTTTTTTTTTTTTTTTTTTTTTTTTTTTTTTTTTTTTTTTTTTTTTTTTTTTTTTTTTTTTTTCTGTATATTATGTTTTGTTCGACCGCTGTCTATTTACTACAGTATGGATTCTGACAAACTTAGGATAAAGGACCATATGTGAGTAAGTTCCAACATATTATTGATATTATTATACAATTATATCCGATTGCAAGGTACTCTTAAGGACGTGTGTGGTGATCTAATCACGGAATATGTAAGCCATCACTGCTCAAGATTCTATAAAATTCTAGAATCTTAATACTGTATGTTTGACTACGTGTTACATAAATGTTACGCAATAATTTTTGTTTGATTTCGGCAATCTAAAGATACTGGATACGAGGAGATAAGAACTTCTTAAATATAGGACAAGAGTTACCAAAGGTAGTTCTATAGTTCAGTAAGTATTAAGGAATGTTTTAATATTTAGATATAAAAATGATTTGTCTTTAAAATACTTTTGCTTAGGAAGTTGGACATCTTCGAAAACGCATGCGTTTGTGAAGAAAGATATAAATACATAAAATTACTAATAATGCTAACATCACTTTAAAGGATAGAGATAATTCGCTATCTGCCTATCCCGTAAGGATCCTGGCGTGATATAATATAATAATACTTATGTTTATTTATGCACAAATTATGCATCTTAAAACAATTGCTCATATTTTCCTTACCATATTATTAAAAACATACGAAGATATTAAAACACACACACATACACACACACACACACACACATATATATGTATATATATATATATATATATATATATATATACACACACAAATGCAAAGTGTTGTATGTACGCCTGTGCATGAATCAGCGAGCGCAGCGCAGGACGTGAGGTGTAGGCAATCAAAAGGTTACAGGGTCTCCCACACGACGCCCTCCGCTGACCTTAGGGTGGATCCACATAATCTCTTCGCTCTATTATCGCACCTCTATTGACGCGCTTTACCAATGTCTCAGTCTTTATTATTATTATATCAACATGACACCAGGTCTCTTACGGGGTACGCAGAGGCTATGGCCTTAATATATTCGATGCGTCGGAAGACCCGTGTCAGTCGCTTGTTAAATCGTAGTAAATGTGTCCTGTGGACTTAAGCAGCGATTACAATTTATAATGGTCAATTAAAGCATTATATATACACAGTGGTCATCGTTACCAGCCCCCACAGAGCATGTACTCGTACGTACACGGGGTAAATATTGAACGAGCATAATATTAGAAATATTTTTATACATTGTGTTTCAATTATCATCTGATAACAGCCAGTTCATTGTCATGTAGAACAATATAATCAAATAGAATGATTGCTCTCATTTTATATGAACTCTTAAGCAATTTTTTACGCAGTTCCAAGCTCGAGACTTTGCCAAATTACCCAAAAAAATTGTCTTTTGTCCAAAGGTAAGTGACACTAAATTACATGCAGTACATTTAGGAATCGCACACACACTATCAGCCTGTATTTAGGAATCATTTTATCGATTTCTAAGCCACTAAGCGATTCTAAGCCACTAAGCTACCAATCCTATAGGAAAAGGCTAATCATGTTAGGAGTAGGGTAAGAATAACAGAGCGTACATGTCCTGCGTAGAGCTCGACTGTACGCAAACGTTACTTACGCTATTATCCAATAAGGGCCAATTTGCACATCTGTGGCTGCACATGCAGCATATGGCATGCCTCTATATGTAGAAAATCAGGCTCTGCTAGATATTTAGTATTGTTTGTATTGTAACAAACAGACAATGAACACATATAAATGTGAATGATGAATGTAGAAGAGGCACGTCATATTTGCAAGCATAGATATATTTGGCACTCGGCGATCCCTGTCTACTCCGTAAAAAACTGGCGTGATAATATAGTAATAATAATGGAACAGCCTCATAACGAATTCATTATAAATAATTATATCAGACAGTTTGTCAACGAAGATGAAATAAGAAGCATACGAAAACGGAACGAGTAGTGTAAGTAAGGTGCAACTTGAACAGATACACAATTAGTCGCTCGTGGAGAGTGAAACTGTAATGGCATTTTGACAATACATACCACAAGAGTAGCACGTCCATCTGTAGCGTGGATGTCGACTGCCAGCTGCGCGGACGTTTGAGCACTAATATCGATTTAACATCTCAATATGGGCGGTGAACGTAAAACATTTTTAAAAAGACATAGCTCATGCTTTATACTTGATGTAACTTACTGAGGCAACAGAATCTTAAATCGTAAAGACCATCAAACAGAACGCATACGTGGTTAAGATCAAAGATGTACCGATATAAGTTGAGCCGGGTCTGCGAGCACACTCACATTCAGGTCAGGTCTGCCTCATTATTACCGTAACCACAAAACCAAAAACCTCCTCCAACTCAAATGGTAAAATACAAGTCGGAGTGGCGTTAAACGTCTTAGAGCTACCAACACTGGATTGAGTTGTCAAAAAGTTGACCTTTCACGATTTTTAACTTTCCGTCATTTTTATATAGCAAAATATTATTATTATTTCACTACGCCAAGGATAAGTCGTAAGCATATGGAATATCTGTAACGATACAAATATTTGTTACTTAATGCTCTACGCTTAGCCCGTAAGGAACCAGGCATGATGGAATATAAATTCTATTTAAAGAACAGATATGGATTCCGGCTACTAATCAATAAAAGAAGTAGATACAAGTTGGGCACAGTCACCAAATATCGTCCCTTTTTGTAAGACAAGCTTATAAAAAATATAACACACATAGTATAATGAATAAAGCGTCAAGCAATAGGGAGAATATTCCTCTATCATCATCATCAACATCAGCCTATCTCAGTCCACTGCTGGACAAAAGGCCTCCCCAAAATGGAGTTTATGCCCATCATCTCCACGCTGAGCATGCGGGTTGGAGATCAGAGGGCACAGCTTTTCGCACCGCCGACGCTGCTGCCCGTCGGCGGCCAGGGCAATTAGCCGTGCCTATTTAGGCTGCGCTATACCGCAATCAGCCGGTCGTGTACAGAGCGAAAATAATTTAAAAAAATATCTACAATACAAACTTGACACTCTTTAAACTTGTCGAATTTATGTATAATATAATGAAGACATTGATTCGTCATTTATTGAATAACAAAAGAACGAAAAATAAAAAAGTATAAATTATCTAACAATACTTTTATATTGCGAGTACGCACTGTCCCTGCTACATCTAGCTTCTTTATAACACAAAGGCAGCATCGGCGACGCGTGCCCGGAAGCGTCACGGCCGCGTGAAGACCGGAAATGGGCAGGATGACCGGATCCTATCTCCACTCCTACCTACCTGTCGCCATGTTGTGACGTCAGCAGCGCTGTCACCAGATTGTGGATACGTTTGACACACTATTATACTTCACGTTACCGCGGTGTTATTAGAGGAAATGGGTTTGTATGTTCCCCTGTTCGTTACGTAGCTTAGCTTAGTTCAGTATTCAGATGCGTAGCCATCTTTATATAATGACAAATACAAGAGACGTTTCTATGGCCCGCTACTTATAATCTAATACAGAATGAATAAATGTTTCCGTATATTATTATTAGACTTAAGACATACGTACGTGAGAAATCAGTATTTTTTTTCCTCAAACAAATAGAGAAAGCTCGCCAAGTACGTGAAGTCCTTACTGCATTTCAGACATACAGGCTACAGCTAAGCTGAATTTAAACGGACGTTCCAGCTACGATCAATAAAATATACGTTCGCGAAGAGCTTGTGTCCAGCCGGAACGTAATAATATAAATACCGACGTTTAAAAAGAAGAATGTGAACAATAGTATTAACAAACGTGTTGTCACATTAAAATGTCTAAATAGCTTTACTACAATACGTATAGGTATGTAATACATAACCTACGTCTACGCGCCCTAACATTTTATCGATTCTCCCAAGAACGCAGTGAACAAATCCACGAGGCTTAGTTTCGCCGAGTTACAAGTAGGTAACTAGAAAACGAGAATGCACTTAGATACATATTTCATCCGCCGCTGAGTTACTTCCGCTGAAAAAGTGGTGGAACACAAAAATTTCTCCGCGAATTCTACTTAAAACTATTCAGTATAAAACACATTTGTCTCCGAAGCGGGTTGGTTTGGCGGTGCATCCACCGGTTATCATTGCGAGAGTATATAATTGTTGGCAATTTCATGTCTCCATTCAACCCATGAATGGGAACCATTAGGCGGAGCTCTCAACGCGCCCTCGTCAGCTAATAAGTGCATTTCGCTTTACAGGACTCTTTAGAGCCATTTTTAAAGCCTGCTTCTCTAAAAATGGCCGCATTAATGGGTGACGTTAGGAAACAAATTATAATGCGAATTGTTTTTTAATTGACGCCATTAAGTTATTTCGTTGCTTAAGTAATTAATTAGGTGCAAACCTTGTCGTGTTTTCATCCTGAATGAATGCGTGCTTCATTCTAAGTGAATGTAGGTGCTCTTTTGGCGTGTTTACAGCCTTCATTGTTGTTCTTTTTTGATCGCCATATTGTTGATTGCACTACAGTGTAATTTGGAAATTAATTTTAATTAACTACAATTATGAAATGTTAATATATAAATATTTTTTATTTAATGATATCGCAATAACAAAAACTTCCTATGTATTCTAATACTCAGCATGTACTAAATTATAGCAAAAAATACAGTTCGTATGTAATAAACAGCTTAAGTCATAAATAACAACAAATATAATTAATTGGATCCTTATATTTGCATTTTGTTGTGTTCTTGATACAAGTAGCAGTGCATTTAAAATGAAAATTTTAATTTGTTTTCTATCAATGACACCCGCAGTACAGTATACACTTTAAGTATAGGCATCAGAATATGTCATTAGTATAATTTGCAATGTTTCACGCGATTATCAGTTGTAATGGTAGCAGCATGTGGTGCTCGGGTGAGAAAGGCTGGAAGCCACAAAGCGAAGGGCAAGACGATTGAAGACATACGAACATCGAAGGCCAAACAGTATTAAACACGGCTTTTCATGCCACTAGTGACTTACTAGACAACGCTTTTTCATACAATTCCTTCAATTATCTAAATCGACAAATTATTTTTGTAACGCATCCCTTTCTGCGTTTCAAGAATAGGTTACTTAATGAGAATAAAATAGTCATCAAAATAACAGGATAGACATACATTAAATATATAATTGATTCGCCATTACAACAAACTTTAACTCATTTTATATTAAAAAGTTAGAACAAAGAACACAAAATACCGTAACATTTTTGTATATTTCCATATAAACAAACGAAAGTAGGTTCGACATTAATGAGGCTCGGAAAACATGGTATTATACAGATCAATAGCCATCGTGTTTCCATGCCTCCAAAACATTGCGTGACAACTCTTCAAGATTACCTAATTGGCAATTTAACGTACAATGTAACTCACTTAAACCATATTCCATATTATTTCAATGAGTGTTCACTAACAATGGACGGCCGGGAGTAAGTCACGACTGACAATCCCGCGGGCGCCCACCTGTGCTCGACGAAAATTGGGAATTATTATACATATATTTCTTTTTTGTTAATAATTCGACACCATTACAGCACTGCGTGATGTTCGGTCTCTTTGTGCTCCTGGAATGCCAGGATCGCAAGCAAGAGAAAATTGTTTTAAATACACAATTAGGTGCACGCTGAAAATACGGTTTCATTACCTCCTAATAGAGATTGAGAGGCTGACATTGATTGCAGGCTCATAAATGGCAACAGTTCATTATATTGTCTACGGTTTCTTCAACAGCAGATTTAAATGGTACTATTTTTTTCACATTCAAATTCGAATTTCGAACTTAATCGAGTTCCGTTTAACTTCCGATTTAGTTCTTAAACGATATCATTAAATATAAAAAATACAATAATACATTGAAACAAAGCATTAATTAGAATTATGGAACAGGTACGGAATATTAAATAGTTATGGAATTATGAATATGTAATATGGAATTTTTGTACTAATTTCCGAATAATAATAAAAAATAATTAATAACGTGAGATATAATAATTAATATTAGTTTCATATTTCATATCTAGAGACGATTCACATCCATCTAGGTAATAAGCATTTACAGTAAGGTAACTCGGTCAGATATATCCACAGTTTCATCAGCAGGAGCACGCGACTTATCTTGAAGATGTTTCTGTTCTAATTTGATCACTTCACTCCTCACCAGCACGATGACGTAGAACTGCAATGCTGGTAACGGTAAAAAAACATATTATATGTTTAGATACTATAGTTAAAACATTCATGTATAAATGTTATAGGTAAAACATTTATAAATTTTGACCATAGAGATATTATATATAGAATTGGGAAGACATACGGCTGCTTATAAGAGGCAGCGTCCGACGGTTAGAAAGTGAGAAACGATTGCGATATCCCTATCTATTTCTCTCTCTATCTTATTACTGAGGCATGCGCAGCAAAAGAACAGCTTCTTTTTCAAATACATAATAAATTCACGTTAGCGCTACCTGTGCGTGCGCTACTCGCGTAAAAGAGACAGATAGGTAGCCTCATTTGCTTTTTCTATTTTTGATGGACACAGTCTGGGCCGGCTCCCCTACTCTACGTATAATACTCGTATAATATGTATGATTTTGACACATTAATTCAACAATAAACTTTTTTTAAATAAGACAAGCGCGATGGCTCTGATAAGAGGAGGTGTCCGTCTAGTTGACTGTTATAAGCTAACAATGTCGATGATAATGATGATTGATAATAATAAATCATTAGTTGTAACATAAACTTTATTCTTCAATAATACTAATACATTTTCGAGTCGAACTTTGACCCGAATAGTACATTCCTAAGCACCCTTTGTTAGCACCCCTGTTACTATTAGGAACGGGCTAAGAATTTAAAAAAAAAACTTATTTATATGACTAAACTAAATAAATTAAAATAAATAAATTTATAAGAGTAAACTAAACTAAACTTATTTGATGGTCTAAGAATAATTTAAATCGTAATAGAAACAAATAAAGTACAGACAGATTTTTTAGGTGCAACAGGTGTAAATTTCATTTTCCTATTACCTAGCTCGAATCTATAGAAAATATGTTATGATGATGCATAGAAAACATTTGACAAAAGTAGGTACTCGTTTTTAAGACTAAATATCTACTATTACGATGTAGGAAAACGTCGATAGCAACACACATTACAGTTCACCATGATGATTTATAGACTGTGAAACTCTATCGCATTCTGTGAGGAATAAAAAATGCACATCAGGCCTGTAATAAATAAATTTGACATCGGTTCTCTCTGCTCACCCAGTAAAAGAAGTGACTTGTTGATATACTAATAATTTTAACAATATTACCTAAAGCAAGCAGTGCTACAGAAACCTCAGTGTAAAATCTGTGTGAGAGCAGTATGAAGGTGGGCACCAGCGCCGCCAGCAGGGTTGCCACAGCGTAGTAGTTGTACAAGCGCAACATTGACACATCCTTCTGTAAAATATAACATAAAGATTTTTTTCAAATGGACTGGCTCGAATAGCAAAGCTCAATTTAATCGCATTTAAAATAAAACTCAGTACATTTGAATAAATTACATTTTTAATTTTCAAATATTTTAAGACGACCCTATGAGCGTTCCCTTACAATAAAACAATTGAAATATAAAAATAGACTATAGAAAAGTGCTAAAGATCTATTACTATAATTTTTTCTGCGATTAGTATTTGCTCTATAAGTAGATGTGAAAATTAGCGGTCAGTGAGCTTTACCAAAAAAAATTATATTATTATCTTTGTCACTTGTCACAGACACCTGATTCTTTCCCGCTTTTTTACACACCAAATAAAATGGCCGAAATGTCATAACATGACAATATTATAACAAATATCAAACTGACGTAACACTTTTTTAATAAATATATAACGTCTTTTTTAGCCAAAAATATCTTAAGAGTACCAATGGAAGTTCCCATCTATACCTGATGACCAGCTATAATAAGCAGCAAGTTCAATATGACTCCCATTCCCAGTATGCTCAACAACACAGTGGAGGTCATGATCTCAACAGACGAGTTATTCGTTATCGACACCCGCTTGAGCTCCGTCGTAATAATGAGGCTAGTCACCGCTAGGATTGAAAATACCTGCAATAATACATATATCATTATTGTTATTAATACGAGTGGCGCGTACCGTATTTTATGATAAGTAACTTGGTCTGTTTCTATTTTAGCAAAAGTTTGGGGGTTCCGTACAAAATAATTAAAATCCATAAAACGCAATAAACCCACGCGAAAAAAGTCGCGAGCTCTAATAGTCTTTAATAAGATTGCACTGAACAGTTACTCAGCTAATATGGCTTGCTAAGCTCAAATGCCAACGTACCTACTGAGTTCAGTAATAATTGAGGAATCTTAATAATGAATTGTCAAAACAGCAAGAATAATAAGCAAAAGGATACTGTTTGGGTGGCGGCAGATAGGAAACTTCGTGAAGTCTTTTCATCACCCATACCACAAAGCCTAAAGACAAAAGTCTTTAATGAGTGCGTCCTACCTATCATGAACTACGGAGCCGAGACGTGGACCCTGACGGTGGAACTGGTCTACCAATTTAAGGTCGCTCATCGAGCTATGGAAAGGGCTATGCTTGGCGTCTCTCTGAAGGATCGCATCAGAAATTAGGCGATCCTACAAAGAAACAAAATTATCGACATAGCCCAAAGGATTAGCAAGCTGAAGTGGTAGTGGGCTAGTCACATTTATCGCAGAATCGATAGCCGCTGAAGCAGACGTGTTCTGGAGTGGAGACCACAACTTAGCAAACGTAGCGTAGGATGCCCTCTAATTTGGTAGAGTGACGATATACGCAAAGTAGCTGGCAGTGGTTGGATGCGAAAAGCTGAAATTCGAGCTCAGTGACGTGCCATTGGAGAGGCCTATGTCCAGCAGTGGACGGGAGTAGGCTGATGATGATGATAATGAAAACAGCAAAATTACAAACATAACTGATGAGGTACTATTGAGATTTGCAGTGATAAAAATATTTGGCTACCTAAAAAATTTCGAATGTAGTCAATTTTCTTTTATCATTGCACTAAATACGCAGTTAATTGTTATTAATTATTACTGATGATATTGTTGTCAGCAATATTAACGCCGCAGACGCATGAAAACAATTATAGAAGTAGACGCATATCAGGTCTCTAAATATAGATGATTAGCAATAGCTGCCCTCTGTTTACCCCATAATAGTAACAATAACAGAAATACAGCAATAAACACAAAACATTTGAGTTACGGTGACAATTGCAACACATTCGTAATGCGAATACTTACGAAATTCAAATATGCAAATATCAAAATGCCATGCCGCAGAGGGATGCAGAAACAGCACTTGTTCACGTCAGGCACTTTCACATGCATGTTTTATGAGTCGAAAAACAAACAACTCTCGTTTACAAACGCGTCCACCGCGCACTAAGAACGCTTTATCAAAAATGAATATAAATACCGACTTGTGTTTACAAGTACCGACTGTAATACATATTATATAACTTAGTAACATGTATACCCACAATCTGTTTTTGTTTCTCACAACAACGAAAGCAACAGTCAAATATCGTGAAATATTAGTGATAACAAAAGTATTTTAACTAGAAGTAACAAATTATTGCATTGCATCTTTTGAAGGTGACAATGTGATTGTGTACTAAAGTTCATTGACTTGTCATGTAGATACGTAGCTACCCTACGTATTTCATATAACTACATGATATGATATAACTATATGATATGTGTCGGAGTGAGTACAGTACATTCTCCGACTCCATGTCGGGATCCATGTCCAGGGTGATCCTGATATATCCCGGCCTGCCTATGCATGGCTACATGCCCTGGCCGTATACGGGCAGCAGGTAGGCGGTGAAAGAAGTCGTGCTCTGGGACCCCTTCCCGCATGCCTAGTGTTCAGATTATGGAAAAAAAACCTTGGGGAAGCTTATCCAACAGTGGAACAAACCAGACAGATGATGATAATGACATCGTAATAATTTTATTAAATATAATATGTTAATATTTGAATACGAAGTAAAATCATCTCTAACATTTTAGAGATTTTTCTAGTCTGATAAATATTACTAGTTGCAAATTCCTTACCTTCCTGCTTTTAAACGAATCACATCGATCAAACAAAAAATTGGATTGCATAACTACAGTCGCTGTTTGATTTACCACTAATAATATGCATTGATGAAATGATTGCCTGAGAATCGCACTCATCAAGTATGTAAAGTCTTAAATGGTCATTAGGAACTTATCGTGTCTCCTTTGCTAATTTATTTATTGGCCGTTATTGCATAATTGAGCCACCCACTGCACGACCCTCGGCCTCGGGACAATTATTCTCTCATAGTTTGCATTTATTTTTCGTTCAATGATCATCTGGTTCTGTTAACACTGTTACCTTGTTGTATGTTTGCTAATTTGCTTAATAGAGAAGCGCAGTCGCTGTAATATTTCAAATAACTAAATACGAATATATTAATGAAAGGAGGTATTGTAACTCCTGTTATTTAAATTTAGAATGAAAGTAATAACTGTATTTTGCTATGTGAAATATTCAGGCGTATCTAATCATTTGTACAATGAATATCCTTCTATAAGTTACATTTTTAAACGAAAAGCAATATTATTTGCTGTATAAAAAAAAATAATCGACCCATTATAATTCCACTGTTGGAATTTGGGTCTCCTCTCATATTGAGAAGGTTAAGGCCATAGTCTGTATAAATTCAATCTGTCATTGCTGTATAAATATGGATAAAATAAAAAAGTTAAGAATACGAGTAAAAATATTACTAATGTATTTATTTTATATGGGCCTGTTTAAGAAACCTACAGTCGCCCATTTCAGTTATTTACTGCTGAGTCAAAACGTAACCTAAACTTAGAAGTATCTAGCAAAGAATTGATAACTGAACTTTTATCCGTTTAAATTACTTTTTTCATTGTTTCGATTGTTATTTTTACCGGAGCTTTTCATGTATAAATAACCAAATTTTAACTTTTAATTGGTCACTTAACTAATCGTTCTTCGATTTCCACCATTTGAAGAAAATAATAGGCATTTCGATCTTCATGTTGAAAGATGAAGTTGAAGGTCGAAATGTTTTGTTCTAAATGATATATTTTAATTATAAATTCGACCGATCTAAGTATTTATATCTATCTGTACCAACATACCGCAGGCTACCATCCGCATTTCATAGACACTCGTAAAAGCAGGACAAAGTGGTCACAAGTTGCGAATGAGTGGAACTCACTCCCGGCGTTCACTTTTTCCGATTCGTATAACCTGGAATGATTCAAAACAAGAGCGAATACTCACTTTCTCGGCGAGCGTGTTACATCCTAGGCAACTTCTCACTTTCCATCAGATGAGATTACAGCCAAACGCGAGCCTATTTCTACATTTAAAAAAAATTACCAATGTTCTGAACAAAGCTTGTGGTTATTTCCACTGGATTAGACAAACTGTTGAAACTGGGTCTTGCTCTAAAAAGCATGTACCCAAATGCATATTATTATATATACATAAATAAGAGTTAATTTTGAAGCCTTTCTTGTCTATGGCCGGGCTCAACGAAAGAATCTGTAAAAATATTTTATCTGTCGTTCTCGGGATTACTCTACCGCTTCTTAACTAGTCTATGAATTTAATGTGTAGGACATAGGACTGTATAACTTGCGTAAACTGATAATAGTTCTTGTAGTGCATTTATAAAAACGAAATCATTAATAATTGCTCCAAATTATAACTCCTATCTAAAAGTTGCTGAGGTAATAAATATTTTTCTTATATGTAAGATAAATTATACTATTTCAATGTAACTAAATTTGAGGTTAGATAAGATATCACGCAATCCCCTAAACTATTGTTTACATAAAAAAATCGAATTTATGTCTTTTAAGACTTATAGAAACTATCAAAACACAAAAAATTAACGTTTTTTTTTAAATAATCATTCATTGTACAGTTTAATTGGTAAATCATATGATGAAACAGGCGGTGATTTTTTTCATATTTTGTGCAATAACAAATTAATTTAAATGGTTCCAGAAATGGCGGCACAGCTTTTTAACCGTATCGGACAAGTGGGCCTTGGGATGGCGTTAGTCGGAGGTGTAGTGAATTCTGCACTTTACAATGGTAAATCATGAAAACATTTTTGTATTTTCTAAACATCTAAGACCTTCCAATGACAGAGGCCTAATCCATCGTTGCACATACCTCCAAGTGTAATTACCACCATAGGTCTACTACATTGGTCATAGATTTAAAGGCCATAGTCATTTAAGAGATAAGCAAAATGCATCTCAGCTATTGACTTTCGAGTCTTTCATTCTAACATTAGCCCTACATCGGTATATATCAATGAATTTATTACTTCACTACAGGACTTATTAGGTTACACACTGCTACTATTAATAACAACAGCTAGTCCACAGCACTCAACTTAATTGAAGATTTATATATGAGGATTGATACAACTCCATCTTCAAAAATATACTAAACTCTATTCTATTCTCATCTACATATATTCTTTATTTATCTATGAGCATCTATTTTCTATCAATAACTCATGTTTGAGAATATAATAAATCTATTTAAATCGAATATGCAATTTTTCTTAATAGCCAACCCGCACTTGGCCAGTGTGGTAGACTATGGCCTTAACCCTCTCGATACGAGGGGAGACCCATATTCCAGCAGTGGAATGATATTGGATCAATTATTATTATTAATAACGGGCAACTATTAATTCCAGTGGATGGTGGTCACCGTGCAGTTATCTTCGATAGATTTGCTGGTGTCAAAAACCTTGTTGTGGGTGAGGGCACCCATTTCTTCATCCCATGGGTGCAGAAACCTATTATCTTCGACATCAGATCGAGGCCCAGAAATGTGCCTACAATCACAGGAAGCAAAGGTGTGATGAAATTCATTTTTGAATATGTTTTATATATCCATTGCTTGTACAAACAGTGCTTACTATACCTAGAAATTCTGGATTGAGTATTTTGACTGTTACTGTTTTAACAATATTTTTATTAAAAAACATAATTCCAGTCTGCCAAAAATAAATTGGTCTACCAGTTCAATGTAATTATCATATCTTTAGGGAATGTTCTATCTCTGTATTAGTGATTATGCCTCTTATAAGGTTCTTAAAGTTTTGATGAGGGTTTATAGTGATATTACTTCTGATATCTCTGCATATGAAAAGTAGCTATGAAAATTTATCATTTAAGGCTACTTATATTATACAACAGGCATTGATAACTGTGTGATGTCTCTGCATGCAATAAATGTATGTCTAGACATCAGCTTACACATACTAAAATATCAGTCATAGTGAATTTTGGGGTCATGAGAGAGGAATATGAAATGAGAATTTTTATCAAACATGTTATGTAATGAAAATTTCCTTTAAAGAAAACAATATTATTAAATTTTACATTGTATATTTCAGATTTGCAAAATGTGAACATCACACTCCGTATCCTGTTCAGGCCTGTACCTGATCAGCTACCCAAGATCTATACCATCCTTGGTATTGATTACGATGAAAGAGTCCTACCTTCTATTACCGCTGAGGTGTTGAAGGCAGTTGTAGCACAGTTTGATGCAGGAGAACTTATCACACAGAGAGAGGTATTGTTGCTATTAATAGACACTATAGATAGATTCAGTGAAATACAGCACACAAGCGCGCGCACACGCACACACGCACGCACGCACTCGCTCGCACACACACACACACACACACACACACTAAGACACAGAGAGAGAGACACACACACACACACTAAGACACAGAGAGAGAGAGACACACACACACACACGCACGCACGCACGCACGCTACCATACGCACACTCCCACACGCACGCACGCTACCATACGCACACTCCCACACGCACATTCTCCCACACGCACATTCTCCCACACGCACACTCTCCCACACGCACATTCTCCCACACGCACACACACACACACACGCACACACACACACACACGCACACACACACACACACACGCACACACACACACACACACGCACACACACACACACGCGCACACACACGCGCACACACACACACACACACACACACACACACACACACACGCACGCACACA